>CAUYTI010141118.1:0-39092 GCA_963575145.1 Galago senegalensis | reverse complement strand
AACAATGACGGCTGCAACCAAAAAATAGCCGGGCGTTGTGGCGGGTGCCTGTGGTCCCAGCTACTTGGGAGGCTGAGGCAGGAGACTCGCTTGAGCCCAGGAGTTGGAGGTTGCTGTGAGCATGATGCCACAGCATTCTACCCAGGGGGATAGCTTGAGGCTCCGTCTCAATAAATAAATAAATAAATAAATTTTTCTTCCTTAAGAGAGCTGCTCCAATGAAGAATTATTTCTTATATATCTTGTCTAAACCAAAAAAGCTCATTTTTCTATAGAAAGCTTTTATATTACTTAGTATTTCTGTCTTTTCACTTGGAGTTTTTAATGGGTTAAATCACTGATGCAGGATAAAAGGTTCTCATTTGGCTTCCTGACTTGCTTGGTTAGGAAATTTCCTATCTGTGGTGGGCACTGTCTGCTTGCAGCCCAGTAAGGCTGTGCTTGTGCCCTAACACCACACCTGTGCTCACACCACACCAGTGGTCACACCACACTGGGCTCACATCATAACCTGACACCACACCAGATTCACACCATACTCTGAGACTGCACACATGCTCACACCATACCTTGACGTCACACTTGTGTTCGCACCATGCCCTGACGCCACCCCAGGCTCTCACCATACTCTGAGACAGCACCGGTGCTCACACTATACCCTCCGCCTGGTGGTTTTCCCATGGCCCTTTCTCCAGCAATGGCGTCTCCTTCTGTCGCATTTCCCTGGGCAGGTGCACTTTGCAATTGGCTAAGAAAGTCCCCAGAACAGAGCTCAGGGGACCCTGCCTGAGAGATTGCTGACAGGTTAGGAAAGGGTTTAGTCAGCAGGTCATGTCCAAGTGTGACTTTCAGGGTGAACTTAGGCAGGTGGCTCTGCTGTGGGCTGGAGCTTTCTCACCCGTGGATGGCGGTTGTTCTAAGGCCACCTCCCAGGCATTGTACGGAGAAGGGACAGAATGGAGGAGGAAGTGCTTTGTAACAGGGCAGGACGCACCAAGGAAACATTATTGTGATCATCTTATAGAGGCTGAGAGAAAGGAGGCGACGAGTCTGGGGTCACCTAGCTGGTGCTCCCCCAAAAAGAGACAGAGACCCGGAAGGACCATGCCAGTCTGGTCCGGAAATCGCCGCCGTCGTGGTCCAGCACGCCCCTCTCGCGCTCCCTGGTGGCCGTCGTAGCCTTTACACCCCATCGGTGGTGTCCGGGCCAGGGGGCGCGGGCAGGGGGTCTTACCCCGCTTCGCAGACCAGGAAACTGAACCCCTGGAGCAGCAGAAACTGCTTAAGATCTTCCCAAAGCGAGCTGGCGGCCGACCGGGACCGGAGTAGATGGATCTGGTCTTTAGAGTTCTCCCGCTCAAATAGGAGATAGTTAGGAACTCTGAGACAACCAGGTCTCAGTAAACCGCGTCTTCTCTTCCCTCCTGCACAGGAGTCGTGATGAGGAATCAATGGGGAGGTTCAGTCACCAGGGTCTCCCTCCCGCTCCCCTCCCGCGGCCCTCCGCCCTTGACCTTGCTCCTGCTAGGAAGCCGTGGGTGAGGAGTCCGTCGTCCTACAGCAGAGGGCGTGCCAACCACTGTTTTCGGGATCTCGCAGAGGCGCCATCCCAAGACCCCGCGAAGTCCGGAAGGGCAAGGGCGTGACACCTCCGTGACAGAGGCAGAAACTGAGGCCCATGGAGGCAAGGGGAGTGGCCCCAGCTGGCAGAACTTCTGCAGAGCTGGGGTCAAAGCAGGTTTCCATTCTCTAGTCGAGGCGCTGCTTCGTACAGGACGCGCTGGGGTGTGGGGGAGTCTGACCAACGCAGGGCGTCAGGGATTGGTGGCTCACGGTCCTACCTCCTGCGGCATAACGTAGCAAAGGCTCTGCCGTATGTGTGAGGTCCGGCAAGTGCTCAAGGCAGAGACGGACAGGTGCGGTGGGTAGTGAAGGTTCCTTGAGAAGGCAGTTGGAGATCTGACAGGTTAGGCGTCAGGCCAGGCTGCAGGTGCAAAGGCGCAGAGGCAGGTGCCTCCTGCCATATGGCTGGAGGTGATACTCTGTCAGGGGTCCTCAAACTTTATAAACAGGGGGCCAGTTTACTGTCCCTCAGATCGTTGGAGAGCCGGACTATAGTTTAAAAGGACAGGTAGCAACTAAGCAGGACAGGCAGCGGCGGCAAAAACACCCGGCGGGCATGTAGCCCGCCGGCTGCAGTTTGAGGACCGTGAGTGCTGTGCACAAGCTAGCTCACAGTCCGCCAGACCTGCCGCCCATCTCCACTCCTCCCTTCCAGGAGGTTTCCAGGCCACCTTCCCCTCCTCCCGGCTCACAACATACCCTGCTGGGCCCTACCCCAAGATGTAAGAATCCAGCGACTCACTGCTCATCGCCTGATCTGAGCCCCCATCATCTCTTCCTCCTAAGCGCTCTCTGCTTCCATACTCGACTCTGCAATCCCAGTGCTGGGTAAGATCCTGTCACTCCTCTGCACTGAAGCCTAGGATGGCTCCCTGTCTCAGCAGAGTAAGAGTAAAGCAAAGGCTTTAAGATGACCTGCAAAGCCCTAGACAATTTGTCCACGCCACCTGCCCACCACCCCTCCCCCTCTCACCTGCTCCACTCCAGCTTGGCCTCGGCCCCATCTCCTGGAGCACACAGGTGCCCCAGGACCTTGGCACTGGCTGTTCCTTCTGCCCAGAGTGCTCTTCCTCCAGATGTCTTTGGGGCTCCCACCCTTACCTCCTTCAACCTGTTACCCCAATGACACCTTCACTGGAAGGTCGTCCCTGAGCCCACCATAAGACTAAAATCTCTCCCATCAGGGTCTCCCAGTCCTCCTTTCCCAATTTCTTTTTCTCCACAGCACTCAGCACATCTCTCATACCGCACACATTTTTGTGGTCTCTCCCAGCTAGCATTCAAGCCCCCACAGGTAGGGACTCTATTTTGTTCTCTGCTGTATCGGGGCCAGAGGTGGTGGGCTCTGCACACGTGTGTGGATGGAGGGATGGCATTACAGGTGCCAGGGGAGGGGGGTGCCAGCGGGATGCTTCCTAGGAGAAGCGTCTCCTGAGGTTATGCAGGGGAGAGATGCGAATCAGATTTTAGTATTTCAGTTAGGGGTTCAACTGACCATTAATTAGCAGGCAAGGGAGTACCAGCTTAGATTCCTGAGGGAGGTCAGCTAATCCAAGGTGGAGACCCCCAGGGAAGGTGTCACCTGCCTGCCAAGGAGAGAGTGAGGATGGGCAAGGCAGGGAAAGCCTCATGCCCTAGTCCGAATCTGTGTGGCTCCCGGGTGCCCCATATACACAGTAGAGGCTGTGTGAGCCAGCCCCTGACAACCCCAGCTCTCCCAACCCCCTCCCTGTACCATATGGTTAGTCCCACATGTGCCCACGTGTTAGTCCCACCACACCCCTCGTGCCTCCTCAGTTCCCCTGGCAGGGAGAGTCCTTCCCACCTCCCTCACCCCTCCCGTGCTGCTCATTCCCACCTTGTCCTTCGAGACTCCTCTGGCCAGTTTTACTGACCAGTCCCTCCCCCAGCAGAGTTCTCATTTCCTGCTCAGGGCTTTCACGCTGCTCTTCTCTGTCATCACCTAGTTGTCCCCCAGAGCAGAGACCAACTCTGAGGACTCAGGGGCTGAGGTGATGTTTGTTGAAAGACTGAGTGATGGTCCATGGACAGAAACATTCCCAGCTTACTGAAATATCTTTTACTAGATCAGAGTTGTGATGTTCACGGTGGAATGGGCAACCTCAATTCTTCTGCCCATCTGGATGTTTGTGGCCTTGATATAGTAAGTCTGTTAAGTCATTCCCTCTGCTTGCATACCTCCAGGGATAGAGAACTCAGTGGCCACCAAGTCAACCACTTCTGTCTCTGGACAGCTTGGCTTTCCTGTGACTCTTCACCCTGCCCCGACCCTGGCCAACTGCACTGCCCTACAGGGACTTGATCCACAGACCAGATGCACTGGCCAGGCTAAGCAGGCCAGATTCCAAGACAGTCACCTACACCCCAGCTTCACCAAGGCCCATGGAAATGAGACCAGCAGTCAGCCCTTTCAGAGCCCAGGCAGATGATGTCCAGGGAACTAGTAACCCTTTACCTTTGGGACCCTGTTGAGTGGGAGTGTCACTGATCCTAGATGTGGGCTCCTATTGCTTTGGGAGTGGGACTGCTAAATATGGGGCTGACTGTATGATCTTGAAGGTCCCTTCTGACACTGAGTCTCTCAAAGGCGGCTTATGAGTCTGGGCACTGGCTGGTCATCTCCCTGCCCTGCCACATTCTCGGCAGGAGATCATGGGTTAGTAGCTCCATGAATTAGAGCCTCAGTTTCCTCTTCTATGGAGTGGGTAACAGTAACAGTGTCTCCCTCACAGGACAGAGTGAAAAGATTAAATGCAATAATGCCAGCAGCACTTGTTGCATGATATACAAGTGGGAGCCATCAACAGAACCCCAAAGGTCTCACATACCGAAGGGGGGACTCATCATAGGTGTCCGGCTTGGCAGAACCCACACAGGCCCAGAGAAGCCAAAGCACTTGCCCAGGATGGGTGGTTTGGAGCAATTGGGGAAGCAGTTTAATCCGTACCGGTGGTCTTGCTGTGTAGACCAGGGAAGACGCCAATGGCAGGACGGTGGCTGGGAGACCGAGAGCCGGTGAATGGGACTTGGGTGGAGCTGCTGGAGGCAACATGCTGGGAATCTGCTGCTGCCCCTCAGATGAGCACCCCCACCCTCAGAGTGGCCGACTGGGGAGGAGGCTCTCTGCTTTCAGTCACAGACCAGGGTGACAGGGCGGCTTGATGGGGATCCTGTGTTTAAACCTCAACCCATAGCACAGTGTGAGGCAGGGCACCCAGCAGGGGCCAGATATGGAGCTCCCTGTCCAGGGCTCTTGGAAACTCTTGCAAACCTTCCTTCCCAAGAGTCCCACAGCTGAGGAGGCCCTCACCCTCCTCCAACCTCCCAGCATCCTCACAGATGAGGGCAGGGCAAAAGCATTGCTCCTGGAGGCAGGCAAGCGGAGTTCTCACCTTCTCTGAGCCTCTTTCTCCCCATCTGTAAAATGGGAATAGTAATTCCCCTACCACAGATTCAGGAGGAGGAAAAATGAAAAAGGTTTTGAGAATACTCAGAAAAATATGGGTAACAAGACTTCTAGCCCCCCACATAAACTACCTGCTTACCTCCAACCACATCCCTGCCCTCCCCTCTTGGAGCCCTGGGGACATGAGACAGGCTTTGTGTAGGCTTGGGATGATAGCTGGCAGGTTAGGGCAGGGCCCAGGTGCCAGGCGGGCCCAGCCTACAGCAGGAAATTTGCTTAGAGGGCACATGTGGAATGGCCCTCACACCACCTACTGTTGCCTTAGTGGCCAGCTGGGTCTACCCAGCTCCAGGTCTCCAGGGTCATGGTCCAGAATGCCAGGAACTTGGTATGCAGGGAGAGGGCTCCATTCACAGTGGATTCTGGACGTGGTACACCCACAGTTGTGGGGAGAAATCATGCCATTGTGGTCTCCCATGCATAGGGAGTTCCCACCACCCCACCCCCGAGGCCAAGGACTCACCCCACTCTTTGGAGCCTGGTCAGGACGAAGAGGCCTGGCCTGACTCCGGCTCCTTTGCCCTTTCTCTGAGTCAGACAGACACAGTGGGAGAAGGGGAAAGAAGAAGGGATGAGATACTGTTTGCCCCACACTTAAGTTCTTGAATCTCATTTCATATGCATGACAACTCTGGGGCACAGCGGCTCTCACCCACTTTACAGACAAGCAAAGGTCACATGTCAACTAAGTGGCAAAGCACCAACCTCGTCTGACTGCAAAGTTCACGCTACCTCCGCCCATCATGCTTCTCCCCGAAGCCACCTAATCGCTCCTCACCTCAGTTTTCTCATCTGTAAAATGGGCCTGATCTTTACCCTTACCTCATAAGCAGTCAAGGCTCAAATAAGCTAGTGGGCATGCAAGTGTAAAGCACTTTCTATGTAAAGCACAGAAAGCTAAGTGTGTGCAAACTTTATATGGGTATACCTCCCTATCTGACACCCCATCTGAGCCTAACAGCAGTCATAGGGAAAGGGTGTCACCCCAGCTGGCAGATGAGGTGTCAGGCATGGCTCAGAGGTCACACAGGTGGTACTCAAGGACACACAGCTTATGGAAGAAAAAGCAGAGACTGCTGCCCTCACTGAGGGGGAGACCCCTGGAGGCCTCGCATCCCCCCTCCTTAGATAGGGGCTTCCATTTCAGATGTGAGTGCCTGAGGGCAGGGGCTCTGTTTTGTCCACTGCTGTATTGTCAGTACTCAGGATAGGACCCGGCACACAGTAGGTGCTCATTAAATATTAGCAAAATGCATGAAAGAATAAGTAAATGAACAAATTGGGGAACTAGGGTCCAAGAGGGAAAGGGATGTGCCCTGGCCATCAGCCTTTGTCTCTGACTGATGTCCCCCACAGCAGAGAGTCCGGCACCTGGGAGCAGGAATAGCAGAGCAGACTCCCCAGGGGGCCAGATGTGGGCCCGCAGGCAGCAGAGCTAGGCTGGGTGAGCCTCAGGGACAGCAAGGAGCACCACCAGCAGAAGCACCCTCCTCCATACCCAGTTTCTGAATCTAAGACTTGGGTCTCAGAGCCTGATGGGCTAGGAGAACCCTCTGCTTCCTGGGTGGGCTTCCTCCTGATGTAGGAAGGAAGGCCAAGGGGCCCCAGCTGGCAGGCACAGCTGCAGCCTGGATCCTGTGTATACAGATAACACCCACTCCCGCCCCCTGCACTGGTGCCGGGCTGGGTGGGGAGGAACAGACTCTGGTCGAGAGCATCCTGAGACCTGGCCTGGTTCCAGCTGACCACTAACACTGCGTGACCAGGCAGGTCACTTGGTCTCTCTGAGACCCAAGTTTCTCATCTGAAAAGTAAAGGTTTGGCTGGATAGTCCCCAAGGCCCTGCCCTTCCCTCTAACAGTTGATGCAAACTGAGGTCTGACTACTGGACTCAGTCCCTCTGTCAAACACTGTATCTTCTCTAGCCTCACAGTGTGAATACTGGTGCATTCTTTAATTGGGGATGCATTTTCCCTCTAACCGCAGGAAGAGGCACATCCAGGTCCCAGGCCAGCTCAGGGACCTGAAATACCTCATAGGTGCTTAGAGCGTGGCATGGGAGGAAGAATGCAACTCCTGTCCCTTTCTAGCTGTGCATGCCTCACCTTCCGTTTTTGCAGACACAACAGTAACTCGTATCTTGCAGGCAATAGAATAATAGGAGATGACAAACGCAGGCCCGTGGCAGGCAGGCTACTCCATCCTTTGCTCCGTAAATAAGTACAGAATAAGGGCGTGCATAATGCATATAGCGTTATGTGCATGACATTCTCAAGGGTAAAATAAAAACTGGTTCTTGAGGAGGGTTGACACTTCTTTATGTATAAGCACATATACATGCAAAACATAACAGATACACACTGTATCTGTGGCTTTAAGATATCCTGAGCGAGGATTCCAGAAAAATTGTCTAAAAAGGCTGGCAGGGGGCACCAATAATTAAAAAGGTTGAGAAATGCTTCTTCTTTTCTTTTTTTTTTTTTTAAGACAGGGTCTCACTGCCACTCAGGCTGGAGTGCAGTGATATGATCATAGCTCACTCCAACTTCCACCTCCTGGGCTGAGTGATCCCCTTGCTTCAGCCTCCTGAGTAGCTGAGACTATAGGCCGTACCACCATGCCCAGCTAATTTTAAAATTTATTTTTTCTTTTTTGAGACAAAGTCTTATTATGTCACCCTTGGTAGACTGCCATGGTGTCACAGCTCACAGCAACCTCAAACTCTTGGCTTAAGCAATTCTCTTGCCTCAGCCTCTCAAGTAGCTGGGACTACAGGCACCCACCACAGTGTCCGGCTATTTTTTATTGCAGTTGTCATTGTTTAGCAGGCCCACGCTGGATTTGAACCCACCAGCCTTGGGGCATGTGGCTGGCTCCATAACCACTGTGCTAAATTAGGCGCTGGGCCTCATTTTAAAATTTTTTATAGAGACAAGTCTGGCAATGTTGCCTAGGCTGCTCTCCAACTCCTTGCCTCAAGCAAAGTGCTGGTATATCAGGTATGAGTCACTGCACCCAGCTGAGAAATGATGTCTCAATGCACCCCTTTGCCCTTAACCCTCTCCATGCCTTTGCACAAGAGCTCTTCCAGTGCCTAAAATGCTCTCTCCATGTCCACTTGGGGAAAGTTGACATTTACTGTGCAGCTACTGTGTTCCAGGCACTAGGCTAGTGTCCTCTGAGAAAGAAAATGAGTGAGAGCATGGACTCTAGCACTCTGGGCTCAAGTCTGACACCAACTAGCTGATGTCAAATTACTTAACATCTCCAGGGCTCCACTTCCTCCTCTGTAAATGGAACAACAGTACCTACCTGGAAGGGCTGCTGGAAGGATTAAAGGAGTCAATATATAAAGCACTCAGACCTGTGCCTGGCAATGACAAATACTAAATATGTGTTTGCTCTTATTGCCATTCCTACTATTCCATATTATTTCAGGTGAAGAAGCTAAGTCTTAGTAGGGTTGCATGACCTACTTGAAATCTCCCTGCCAATTTGTGATAGAACCAGGATAGAAACCCAGTGGGTCTAACTCCTGTGCCTGGGCTCTTAACCCCTCTGCCATTATGCTCCATACTGTGCTGACCTTAGCTGCCTCCTCCTGCAGGAAGCCTTCCTGGATTTCTCCATGTCTCCACAGACTATGTCTGCCTCTCTCTCATAGCTCTAACTACTCTGATTTGTCATTATCTGCCTCTGTCATGAGGCTTTAAACTCATTTAGGACTGCACTAGTCAGCTTCCATGCCCCAGGGAACAGGACAAGGTGTAGTCAGAGAAGGAACCCCAGGAGAGTTGGCTAAGAAAACACTGGATGGTGTGACTGGGCCCCCACCTGTGTTCCCCACACATTGCAACACCCGGCCCCACTGACCTGCAGCTCTCCTTCTGCAAGGACTCCACAGTGAGATAGTACAGGTCTCTGGAGAAATGGTATGGGTCCCATTGGGGCAGCCCCTGGGTGATGGGTGTGATGGACCAGAGCAGGCCTAAGCGCAGCAGCAAGCCCCCCAGGCCACAGCAGAAGAGGCTGAGCGACCTGAGCAGGGGGCTGGGGACCTCAGGACTGGGATCTCAGTGGATGGGGCCAGCTGGCTGGTCTGGGCACCTGCATTCCCTTCACTCCACCAAGTGAAGCAGAGTGTCCCAGCCACCAGAACCACTATGCTGCTGACTGTCAGGCAGCAGCAGATGATGGAGGCCATGTAACCCCATCACACATCTGGACGTGGAAAAGAAGAATGAAGAGAAAATGGGACACGTGAAAGGCACTGGAGACCGAGTGTTTGTCCTCCTCTGAGGTCACCATGCAAGCTTGGAGAGGGCATTTGACCCCTCTGTGCTTCAGTTTCCTCATCTGTGAAATGGAGCTGATGCCCTGTCTTTGCAGGGCTATTCTGTAGGTCACAGATACCATGCCTGGGACACAGTAGGTGCTCAGTAGGTGTGGCTACCTTCACTCTGGGCCCCTTTCCAGGCCTCAGGAAGGAGGGTGATCACGTGTTGGATCTAGAAGGCCACCAGGACCACCAGGCTTGCTAGTTCTGCACTGCCTCGTTCACTCACTCACATCCCCAAAGCCAGGCACAGCAGAGTCCACAGCACCAGAGGAACTCACACCTGAATCACCTGTGTGAGATAATTTGTGATGCTTTTCGATTTCTATCAAGACAGTAATTGCTGGTTGAAGGGGGGTAGAGGGAGGAGAAAGCCACAGAAGAGAAATAAAAATGAAAAATACAAATTATCCAGAGGCTTCCCCCCCCCACCCTAAGATGAACATGACCCCATATAGGTATTTCCTGTCCATTTCCCCCCTGAGCCTGCAAACATGATGATGGTGGTGGCAGCTGTGTGTTGGGTGTTTACCTGGCTAGGACCATGCCAAGCACTCTACAGGCGTCCCTTGGCTTAATCCTCACAACAGTGCTAGGTCCCAAGAACACAGAGGGCCCTAGGGTGATGGCTTGTCCAAGGTTGGGGCTGGAGTCCAGTCTGAGTCAGATCTCTCTGTGTGCACAGCTAGGGATATGGGTATGTTTTGATGCAAAGTATAAAAGCTGAGGCCACACTGTGAACACGTGCCCTGTCTTTGTGTCTTGGAGTTTTGGGCAGAGGGAGGCAGCTCTTGCTCTCTAGAAAGTAGTGCTCCCCTTCCTGGCTAAACTCTTCCTGGGCCCCCCTCCATTGCCCTTTGCATGTTCTCAGTGTTGTGGTCACCTCCTCCTGTGTGAGCATCCCTCCCTGCATGTGGACGCCCCCTTGGCAGGTGGGGCACATGCTAAGCTGCTCTCTGGAGCACTTGGGGATGGAAGAGGATGAAGGACAGCCTGTTCCGTGGGGCAGTGGTTATTTTGTTTATTATTATAGACCAGGGCTCTATAGTCAGCAGGTGGCCTGTCCCGAGACTCCCCTGACTCATTTCAGAGAGGTGGTCTTTAGGCAGTTTGCTGGCCCCTCATATGTGTGCACCTTCAGACTCTGTACCCTGATAGGGGGAGAAGGAAGGCTCCTGCCAGGGAAGGTATAGCTCCAGCCCCAGGGCAGGCAGGAGACACCTCCCACCCCACCCCCAGTCTCTAGAAAGGGCCTGCCCTTCCTCAGTAGGGGCCTGCCAGGCTGGCCCTGGCTCCCCCAGGCCCCTCCCCACCCTCACCTAAATTCCTATCACCTGAGAGCCTCTCTTGGCCCTATTCTCCCTGCACCTGGGGAACCCAGGACCCTCATTTCACTCCTCCCAGAAGTGTGTCTGCTGCTCCCTGGACTCTGACTGCCTACCACTCCCTTCTATTAGCTCTGTGACCTTGGGCAGACTGCTCAACATCTCTGAGCTTAAACCCCTGCCTCCCAGGGGGAAGTGGGTTATGGAGAAGAGACAGAAGGAGAGCTGTAAGTGAATCACAGTGACACAAGGCTGGACAGAGGGTGGACCTGCTCTGACATGGGCAAGTGATCTGGCCTCTCCAAGCCTTACTGCCCTCCTCTGTAAAACTGGCACGATCACACCACATTGCTCATGAGAATTAAAATATATGAAAACTATTTATTATTATGAATTTTATGTCCCTGGTGTCACTTAGTACCTGTCCCCACCCTCCAGCCTGCCTTACCCACCCGTAGTAGCAGGGCCAGCCTGGATCTGTCTTCTGCCTCTGGCCAGGGGGCAGCATCTTCAGGAAAGGTCTGCCGCCAGGAAGTCGCTGCTTCCACCAGGAGCAAGGGGAGGAGAGGGCAGAGCCTGGACGGGAGCACTGGGCCACCGCCCTGCTCAGTGAGACCAGTAAGGGCATTTTAGGTGCTACTTTCTGTAAAGAAGAATGTGCCTTAACAACAATTGGCCCAAACTGTCCCCATCTAACTGCTGGGGAAACTGAGGCACAGGGTGCCATGCCCAAGGAAACCCAGCAAAACGGAACACGGTGGAGCCTGAGTGTCCACAGTGCCCACCAGACCACGCGGCCAAGGTTAAGGAACGGGGTTCAGGTGAGGTTGGCGTTAGAAGCAGCCGAGCGAGCGCTCTTAAAGGAGTAGGGAGGGAGGACGTCTCCACCCACCTCCCTCAGCCTCCGCGGGCCCGGCGGTCAGGCGCGGTCCAGGCGCGGGGAGCTGAGCGGGGTAAAGGCCTGGTGGCCGCGAGACGAAGGGGCTGGGCGAACCTGCTGGTCCCGCGGGTCTTCAGGAGTGTCCCCAGCCCAGCTCCCGGAGCCCGCAAGAACACCGTGAGGTCCGGCTCCCGGCAGGTTCAGGGCTCCCGTCCGCCCTCCGTATCCGTCGCGTCTGCTCCCGCCGTCCCCACCCCAGTGGAGGGTCGCAGAGCCTGGCTTGTCCTTTCGGGCTCTGCGGCTCGTGCGAGGCGCCCTGGGGAGTGTGGAGCCCCGGCTTCGCCCTCGACTTCCGTGGTGACTACCTGGGTCCCCGTGGGGCCAAATCCGGCCGTCCCCGGGGCTCAGGGCTGGGCTCCAGGGGTGGCGGTGGGGGCGGCCCGGGCCACCTCTCCTGGGTTAGTGTCATAATCGTCTGTGGGCCCTGGGTCCCCCAGGACTCTGGAGGCCCGAGCTCAGGGAGGCTGTAGGTGCCCCATCACCCAACCCGCCCTGCCTGACTTTAAAGCCGCAGCGGCATTGGGCCGGGCTGGGATTGGGGCTTCCGGGCCGGGAGAGGGAGTGTGTGGTGTGTGTGTGGAGGGTGGGGACCGGCAGCCCTGGAACTGTCTGGGAACAGTCAGTCCTTGAGGCCAGCGCACACGTGCACTGTGGGGCCAGCTTGGGGACAGAGACAGATCCTGCCAGCCATTAGGGATCGGAGGGTAAGTCCTGGGCCCAGGCCTCTTCACCTCATTTTAGAGAAAGGGAAACTGAGGCCCATAGAAGGGAGTCACTCGCACACATAGTGGCACCTAGTGTGCCCACATAAAGAACTTGTCCCCAGTGAGGAAGGCATTCTCAGCAATAGGGACCAGCTTTAAAGTTCTTCCCGGTACCCCCAGGTCACTGCCCCAACCTGTGAGAGGCCTGGGAGAGGGTGGCCGGAGCTGTGGGTGACCTAACACCTCTAAGCCTCCCTCCTCCTGTGTCAGGAAGGGCTGATAATCCCTAATTCCTGAGCACTATGAGGATTTTGTAAATTAAGCATGCGGGTTAAGGGCTGCTAAAGGCAGCTTCATAGACTGAGGACTTGGGAGGAAGAATCAGGGGTGTGTGTGCGCGTGTGTCCTATGGAAGGACATCTGAGTTGTCTTAGAAGAGCACAACGTTCAGACAGGAGGAGCAGTGTGTGCAAAGCCTGGACAAAGTTGCAGGTTGGCTAGCTCTCCACAAACTTATGTGGATCTTAGGGGGTTCGTTTCAGGACCAGCTGGGGTCTGGGTTTTGTTGGACCAGCTGGGGTCTGGGTTTTGTGCCTTTTCCGGCTGCCCCAGTCAGCTAGGGCACTGGGGCCACCCTCAGCCATGGCCAGGGATTCCTCAGTGAGCTGAACACAGGTCAGCCAGTCTGTCCAGTGGGGCTCTGAAGCTCAGAGAGGGGAAGCCACTGTCTTAGAGTCACACAGCAGGTCAATAGCAGGGCCCATGTTCCTGATCCCCAAACTCTTTGTCTCTGAGGAAATAGTCCACCCAAGAGCATCAGAGTTCTTGGAGCACTGGCTCCTCCAGCAGCGAAGTCCTTTTACACATTATCCCTTTTCATCATCATCCTGTGTGTGATCTGCATAAATGCCTCCGTTTTACAGGGGGGGGGAACTAAGGCTCAGAGAGGGACAAAGGGTGCAAGGCCACAGAGCTTGGAAGTGTCTGGGCTGCTGCAAGGACCAGGCAGCCCTCCTTCAACTTTACGGTGCTTAGTCTGGAGGTAGGGAGAACACCTGGGGGCCAAAGGCCACCAGCAACCGCTTTTTCTGTTTTCTGTTTTTGTTTTGTTTTTGACACAAAATCTTGCTTTGTCACCCAAGCTGGAGTACAATGGCAGTCTCATAGCTCACTCTGTAGCCCCGAACTCCTGGGCTCAAGTGATCCTCCCATCTCAGCCTGCAGAGTAACTGGGACAACAGGCCTGCACCATCACAGTGACTATGTTTTTAAATGTTTTGTAGAGGTCGGGTCTTGCCATGTTGCTCAGGCTGGTCTCGAACTCCTGGCCTCAAGCTATCCTCCTACTTCTCTTAGGCCTAGGCTATAATGGAAAAATACCAGGTAACTCCTAACAAATTTCCAGACTGCAAGCTTTAAGAAAAAGAAAGGAAATAAGTTTAGTTCACCCCCAGGATAAATGAGAAAGTACTAATTGATTCCTTGCTTCTAGTTCACTCCCAGTTTCTTGCTTGGCTAACTCCCTGGGAAATGAACCAACTGTCCCCGGACTGACCTTTAGACAATACCAGATGGAAAAAGTACTGAAATTAAGATGTATAGGGGGAAAATATTAAAACAAAGATGTGTGACATATAGCTAACTAACTGCAAAATTCCGCTTCTGTACAAAGCTTGCTTGCTATCCTATGCGGATGCACCTGGACAGCCTGCGTGCCAACCAGGATGCAGACCAGGCCTTAAAAACCTGACCCCTTAAGGCGTAAGCACTCAGGGTTGCTCTCAGAAACCCCATGTTGGGACTCTGAAGCAGTGGCCGGCCAGCTCTTCAATAAAGGGACTATGCTATGAATTCAGCTTGTTTGGCAGTGTGGTCTTTGTGGCATTCCTGGGCACAACACTTCAGCCTCCCAAAGTGGTGGGATTACAGGTGTGAGCCACCACGCTTGGCTACCAGCAGCCCTTTTGGGAGCTACTAATGGGGGGATATGAATGGGAAGGTGGAGACTGTGAGAATTTTAGCTCCACTCCCTTCTAGGGGAAGGCAGCTGTACATGGCATGGGTCCCCCATTAGCCAAGGTGGACCCTCCTGCCCACGCTCCACCTGTAGTCCCAGAGTGAGTCACAGGTTGGCGTCTAGGCCTGGGGCGATGTCACTAGCACATGCCTCAGTCCTTGCTTAAACCTGAATCCTCTGGTCCAGGTTGGAAACTTTGGCCCTGAAGTTGGACAAGTCACGATTTCTGCCCTGCCTCGGAGGAAGACTCTGCTTCTACTCTAATGTAGACCTGAGGAGTCATTTTCTTTCTGGCTGTCAGCAGGAAGTCACCCTCTGCTCCTGGACGCTGCTCACAGATTCTGCCCAACTCAACCATGGAAAATCTCCCCCAAGTCCAATCTGTCTCATGCTTTGAATCCCTCTGACTCCTTTTTCTGCTACTTTACAAAGAGAACTATCTGCCTTTAATGGGCTCCTGTGATCAGTTTTGGCCCACTTCACCTCCATAGCTTAAGGTCTGCCGAGTAGTTTTCTTTTTCTTTTTTTTTTTTTTTTTTGAGACAGAGCCTCAAGCTGTTGCCCTGGGTGGCATTACAGCTCACAGCAACCTCCAGCTCCTGGGCTCAGGTGAGTCTCCTGCCTCCGCCTCCCAAGTAGCTGGGACTACAGGTGCCCACAATGCCTGGCTATTTTTTTGGTCACAGCTGTCATTGTAGTTTGGCGGGCCCAGGTTGGATTTGAACCTGCCAGCTCAGGTGTATGTGGCTGGCGTCTTAGCCACTTGAGCCACAGGCGCCAAGCCAGATCTGCCGATTAGTAACTTTAATTACATCTACAAAATTTCTGCTCCCTGTAACATCACATAATCACAGGATTAATATCAGAGGGCAAAGGTCATGGGGGCTGAGAGTTCCCCCCACCATAGCTGCTCTGTGGGTTGTGAACACTCATTCTGGATCACGTCCTCTGTGCCAGGTGCTACCATATTGCACTCAGAGGGCAGGACATGTGGAGAGATGGTGCATTCTCAAAGAATTTGGAAACAAGCCAGATGGTGACAAGAATACTCCCTGCTGGGGACACTGCAGAGACTTCCCCAGGATTCTCAGCTGGGCCAACCAGGTGGCTTTACAGAGGTCACATCTGAGCAGGTAACATCTGATACAGGTAGGATTTCAGTAGGTAAAGAAAGGGTGAGGACTGAGGGTAAGGAAGGACCATCTGCTCAAGGCACAGACAGTACTGATTACCAAAGATCATGTCATTCTTACGTGGACCACAGGCATAACTGTAAGCTTCTGATTATCAACAGAATAAAAATCAGCATCTATTGAATACCTGCCAGATACTAAACACCGTGTTAGGTACTTTGTACTCTTGGCTCATTTAATCCTCAAAGAACCCTACTGGCAGGATTTTATTTTCTTTTTTACAGCTCTATAGAGTTACAATTCACATACTATAAAACTCACTCATTTAAAGTGCCCCATTCAGTGGCTTTCAGTATATTCACAGAGTCAGGCATCCACCACCACAATCAATTTTAGGACATTTTCATTACGCCCCAAAGAAATCTCACGTCCCTTAACCATCTTACCCTAATTCCTCAGTTCTTAGGCAACCACGAATCTACTTTCCATCTCTATGGATTCGTCTATTCTAAACATGGCTTGTAAATAGAAATACACAGTATGTGGCCTGGCTGCTTTCATCCAGCGTCATGCTTTCAAGGACATCCCTGTCGTGAGACGTATCAGCACTTTGTTCCTTTTTAATGCTGGATAATATCCCATTGTACTGATGGACCACATTTTGTTTACTTACTTATTCACTGATAGACATTAGAACTGTTTATACTTTTGGACTATTACATATAATGCCGCTATGAACATTCATGTACAAGATTCTGTGTGTGCATATATTAGGAATGAGGAAACAGAGGCTCAGAAAAGTTAAAATAGCTACCCCTGATCGCAGAACAGAGCAGGTTTAAACTCAGGTTCATGCAACATCCAAGCTCTCAAACCTCCTGCCTCCAGGAGTATGTACAATAGCACAGAGCTCTCTCAACGATTCTCCTCTTAAAATTTTCATTTTTTTTTTTTTTTGAGACAGTTCTTTCACTTTGTCGCCCTGAGTAGGGTGCTGTGGCGTCATACCTCACAGCAACCTCAAACTCCTGGGCTCAAGTGATCCTCTTGCTTCCCCCTCCCCAGTAGATGAGACTGTTAGCACCCAGCTAGCTTTTCTATTTTCAGTAGAGACAGGCTTCTCCCCCTCTTGCTCAGGCTGGTCTTGAACTCCTGTGTTTCCCCATCCTACACTTTGAACTCATCCTGGAAAACAGTTCATGGATCAGCTCCCACAAGAAAAGATTCCTGCCTGCTCAAGAGGAATTTCCAGATTCAAATGGCTGCCGACGCTCCCAAACACCATTACAAATAATTCCTAGTAAGGCTTGGAAATTTTCCAGAAACTTTTCAGATAGCAACAGCAGCCAAAGCACAGACAGTTATCAAAAGAACTTTTGGCCCTCCCCCAGAAGATTAGTGTGGTCTGTACCAAATAGAGCCACTAGCTGTTTTTATACAATCCGGGAACCAAGAAGAATAGCTTTTAAATTTTGAATGGTTAAAAAAAATAGAGTGAATGTTTTGTGACACAGGAAAATTATATGAAAAGTCGACAGCCACAAATAGATTTGTTGCACACAGCCATACTCATTCATTTTCATATTCCCTGTGGCTGCTTTGGCCCTTCAACAGCAGAGTTGAATAGCATGGCAGACACCGCATGCCCACAAAGCCTAAAATACTTATTATCTAGATCTTTATGGAAGAGTTTGCTGACATCTATTGTAGACACTCCAAAGAACTGCTGTATGCCATTGAAGGTGAGATGTCATCAAGTGTGCCAGGTGTGGGGGCTCATGCCTGTAATCCTAGCACATTTGGAGGCCAAGGCAGGAGGATCGTTTGAGGCCAGGAGTTTGAGATCAGCCTGATCAACACAGCAAGACCCCATCTCCACAAAACCCAGAAAAATTTAGCCAGGCATGGTGGCACGCACCTGTAGTCCCAGCTCCTTGGGAGGCTGAGGCAGGAGGATAACTTGAGCCCAGCTTGAGTTTGCAGTGGGCTATGACAATGCCACTGCATTCTACACCAGGAGACAGAGGGAGACCCTGTCTCAAAAAAATAAAAAAAATGTCATCAATCGCACGACACATTACATTATGTATCACCAAAAAATGAATGATGCTGACAATTCAATCTTAACAATGAATCTTTTTTTTTGAGATAGAGTCTCACTATGTCACCCTTGGTAGAGTGCTGTGCTGTCATAGCTCACAGCAATTTCAAACTCTTGGGCTTAAGCGATTCTCTTACCTCAGCCTCCCAGTGGCTGGGACTACAGGCACCTGCCACAATGCCCGGCTATTTTCTGGTTGCAGTTGTCATTGTTTAGCAGGCCCAGGCTGGGCTCAAATCCACTAGCTTTGGTATATGTGGCTGGCGCCCTACTCATTGAGCTACAGGCACCAAGTCAACAATGAATCTTAATATAAGAAAGGTTCAAATTTAGGGGAGGCAATGTCTCTTTGGCATCAATTAAATAAATTATTCTTGAATACCTATCATGTGCCAGACAATATGCTAGTTATTTTACGTTCTTTTTTCCAATTAACAATTCCCAGTTATTCATCACCCCAGTGAAACTTTTCCCCAAGAGGAAAGAACTATTGTCCTTATAGCATAGGAGAGGAAATAGGCTCAGGGGGGTTAAGTAACACATCCAAGGCCACGCAGAGGAGTCAGAGAGTCTGACAGCACGGCCTGACCCTCCCACTCGCCCGGCTGCTCCCTAACACAACGCCTGGGCGGATCCTCAGTCTGGCCTCTTCCCCCGGACTCGGCCCAGCCCTAGTCGAGCAGGAGTGGAAAGCTCTCCTGCACCAGAGCCTTTGCAGATGCCACTCTGGCCACTGGCACCCCCCTCACCTACTCATCCCTCCCATTGCTGCCCAGCCATTACTCTCCTGGAAAAGCCTTCCCAGATCAGATGAGGCCCCTCTGTCAGGCTCCCTGGAAGTGCCATTTAACCTGTCTACTGCTCCATGACTAGACTGGGTTGCTCAGAGATGGGAACTTCCCACTCCTGACACCCCGTACCCAGCACAGCACATCACACAAAGGAGGACCTGGCACACATTGACAGACAGGCAGACGCTCCCAGTAAGCAGAGGGTAAATGGTCTTTCAATGACATAGCTGTCCACTCGGGTCTAAAGCCAGCCTGACCCCTGTGCCTCCTACACCGTACAGGTTTAGATGACCACTAAACATGGAGAGTGCTTGTGGCGGTCACTTGAAGACGTCATTTCTCCCTGAGACACCTCACTTGAATGTCATCTCTGAGACACTGTTCCGTAGTCCCAGAGACCCAACTCCATTCCCTACTTTTCCTGTCTTTCCTCTGCCTGGCCAGCAGTACCTCCCTCCATCTGGGGTCAGACATGGCCACACGACCTCTGCGCCAGTCACAAGGATACTACCCAAACATTTCCTCCACTTCTCAGTTGTGCACTCAGAGATCCCCATTCTCCAGGCTCATCTACCTCCCAGAGGGCGGAGGTCTTCTCTCTTCACCCTCTGATTGGACTCACAGGTATGTCCTGCTCATTCCCCCAGCCCTTCCTCCCAGGCTCCTCCTTTCACCACACTGAACCACCCCACAGAGGTGGTGGGTTTGAACCTGGCTGTTTTGGAAACAGGATGTCATGGAAATTTACCCTCAAAAGGGGATATGAGGCCAGGCAAGGTGGCACGCCTGTAATCCTAGCACTCTAGGAGGCCAAGGAGAGTGGATTGTTTGAGCTCATGAGTTCAAGACCATCCTGAGCAAGACTCCTAGAATAAAGAATTGAGCACCAAAGCTCAGTGAGTAGGGCACCTGACATATACACGGAAGCTGGCAGGTTTGAGCCCAGTCCAGGCCTGCTAAACAACAACAATGGCAACTGCAACCAAAAAATAGTCAGGTATTAATGGCAGGCACCTATAGTCCCAGCTACTCGGGAGCCTGAGGCAAGAGAATAGCTTGAGCCCCAGAATTTGAGGTTGCTGTGAGCTGTGATGTGACAGCACTCTACCAAGGAGTGCTGTGAACTATGATGTCACAGCACTCTACCAAGGACTCTGTCTCAAAATTTAAAAAAAAAAAAAGAGGGGCTATGGAAGACTTCTAAAAGCCTTTTCGTTAGGCATCTCATCTTGAAGGTGGGCCGCCTCATCACCAGTACAGCCACATCCTTGCTAAAAGGAAGAATTGTCTATCAGCTAGGAATGCTTTCAGCTGCAGTAACAGATAACTGGACTAGCAATTATCTAAACAACATATGTCTTTCCCACGCAACAAGAAGTCGAGAGAGAGGGCCGCACCTGTGGCTCAAAGGAGTAGGGCACCAGCCCCATATGCCAAAGGTGGCGGGTTCAAACCCAGCCCTGGCCAAAAACTGCCAAAAAAAAAGAAAGAAAGAAAGAAATACTATTTAGCCGGGCGTTGTGGCAGGCACCTATAGTCCCAGCTACTCAGGAGGCTGAGGCAAGAGAATTGTCTAAGGCCAGGAGTTGGAGGTTAGAGGTTTATCTACTGAGGGCAATAAAGTGAGACTCTGTCTGTAAAAAAAAATTTAAAAAAAAAGAAGTCAAGAGAGAAGCATTTATTCCAATCACTCAACGGTTCGACATTGCCAAGAGGAGCTCGGGATTCTCCATGCTTCTGTTCTAGCCTTTTCTGTGGCCTTTCATCCTCATGGTTATTGACTCATGCTGACATTAGAGCTGCTGCAGCTCCAGAAATTCAAGCCAGAACAGAAGGAAGAGTGGGCATTAGTTACAACTGTCCATTTTATTAGAATGCAAAAGCCTTCCCAGAGCCTCTACCCAATGAGAGTAAGATTTTCCCTTGCTCTCATTGGTCAGAACTGGGTCACATGACGACCTCGCACAGCAAGAGGGGAAGCCTTTTCATAACTAAAAATAATCACCATCCATTGGCTGGGCCTGAGCACACAGATACCTGAAACACCTGTGCAAGGAACCCAGGAGGAAAATATGACAGCCACTTAAAGGACACGTGAATAGGCTTGCTTGCCACTAACTCCAACCCTTTCCACCATGCAAAGGCTGGAAAGTGAATATTGTGTTTTGAGGCTTGCTTGCAGCTAAAATTACAATGTAAATTTGGTTTCTCCAATCAGCAAGTGAATGGGATTTTGAGTCCAGTGAAGAGATAGGCAAAATGAGGACATTTTGTGGGCTTGGGTCCAGCACTGGCTTCCTCACTGTAAGGAAGGTCTTCTGTTTTGGTGCTTCCCGACTGTGGAGGAAGCAGCAGGTCCTCTGATGGACCAGCTGTGTGCTGGTGTCCAGAGCCATTCCTAGACATTCAGCCTCGTGCTTGTGTCTTCAGCCCTGCCAGGCTGCGAAGCATCTAGCCCCCTCAATAAATCCCTTGCTTCCTAACACACCGAAGTAGGCATTATTAGTCTCACTCCACAGGTGAGTAAACACAGGCCTTGCTAGAAAAGCTAAACCTCTGTTTCAGGTAATCCTATTAATGGTGGCACAACTAGAATTCAAAGCAGGTCTGTCTGATGCAGAAACCTGTGTTCCCTCCGCCCTTCTCATCGTCAATGACAGTCAAAGTACAGAAGAAACTAAAAGGTTTTCCACCCTGAAAAAGAGTTAAAATTGTAGTTAACAATAGAAGACACCATGGCTGATAGTGGTAGAAAGTGAGGTTGGGCAGCTTCTGCGATTACTGCCACGGCCAGAGTCCCGCCAGAGTCCTGAGATGGTCTGGATCCTGCCCTGTTATTAATAGATTTCCTGCCAAGGGTGCCAGAGACGAGGACAATGGCTGAATGGCATCACTAGCCCACTTCATTTGTATTTGAGACAGTGCCCACTAATTGCCAAAGTAATAAAGGTCTGAAGCAGATTATAAAATTTAGGCTTGAGGCCAAAGTGAGCCTTTGTACCTGTCTTGGGCCCCGCAGGCGTACATTAGGCTCTGGTAAGTTCTGACCTTTACAACATAGTAATTCTGCTTATAGGGGTATGACCTGGCCCAGTTAAATGTCTCCGCCCACAGGAAGGACATTAATGGCTGATGGGATTGAAGAGGCGAGCAGAGGCAGGCTGACTGTGGAGAAAGGCAGAGAGCACATCTACTATTACATGGAAGGAAATTTATAGGCTGATCTCTCTCAAGCACTGAACAAAATATTACAAAATCAAATACAGTTGCATATATTAAAAACTTACATCGTAACCAAATTGGTTTTATTTCCAGAATGCAAAAGTTGGATTTAACACTTGAAACTGTAAGCCACGTAAATCAGGGTTTCTCAACTTTGGCACTATTGACATTTTTGGTTGGATAATTCTTTGGGGGGGGGGCGGTTCTGTGCATTGTAGAGTGTTTAACGACACCCCTGGCTGCTACCCACAAAATGCCAGTAGCTCATGTGCATACTCCCCCACCCAGCTAAGTGAATAAAACGTCTCCAGACATCATCAATATCCACGAGGGAGAAAAATTACCTTCACTTGACAACCACTGATGAAATCATCTCATTAACAGAATAAGAAAAATCCGTAAGATTATCTTTTCTTTCTTCTTTTTTTTTTTTG
This sequence comes from Galago senegalensis, assembly GCA_963575145.1. Classification (NCBI taxonomy): domain Eukaryota; kingdom Metazoa; phylum Chordata; class Mammalia; order Primates; family Galagidae; genus Galago; species Galago senegalensis. The sequence continues at coordinate 16,979 of CAUYTI010141118.1, read as the reverse complement.
AAACAGAGTCTCACTCTGTCACCCTGAGTAGAGTGCAGTTAGCTCACAGTAACCTCAAACTCTTGGGCTCGAGAGATTCCCCTGCCTCAGCCTCCCTAGTACAGGCTGGGACTACAGGCACTCACTACAGTGCCTGGCTAATTTTTCTATTTTTATTAGAGACGGCATTTCATTATTGCTCAGGCTGGTCTCGAACTCCTCCACTCAAGCAATCCACCCACCTCAGCCTCCAGAGTGCTGGAATTACAGGTATGAACGACCTCACCCAACCCTTAGGATTATCTCAACAGATGTAGGGAAAGCATTTGATAAAATTCAGCACGAATTCATGATTTAAAAAAAAACTTGCAGTCTAGAATGGAAGGCAAATTATTTAATCTGACAAAAGGTACCAACTTTAAATAGATATGTGCTAATTAGACATTATACTTAATGGTGGAATACTGAAAGTTTTCTACCTGAGATCAGGAGAGAGGCAAGGATGTCTGCTATTATTGATTCTCTTAAATTTTATTGGAGATCCTACCTAGGGCAATAGAGTAGGAGAAGAAATAAAAATAGGGGGAAATAAACTGTCATTATTGACACATGATATGTTTGTCTACATAACAAATCTAAAATAATCTGGAGGTGAATTTAGCAAGTTTACTATATGCAACTTCAAGAAACAAAAGTCAACTTTTAAAAATAAGACAGCAATAAACAATTAAACAATAAAAGTAATGGGGACCACAATTACTTATACCCTTACGCCTCACCTGGCTGCAGTGAGGGTCGAGCTGGACCATTCCAGGATGAAATGGCATCAACATCAGAGCTTCTGAGGACAAAGGGCAGGGATCCCAACATCTCCGAGTCCCCTCAGAGACATCTCAGGATCTGGGACTAGAAGGCTAGGGAACCATAAAGAGCGAGAACCCCAGCCCTGGTCACCTCTGCAGCCTCTTCTCTGCAGCTCCCCCATCTCCACCCCCAATTGCACTGTGACCCGACCGTGCTGGGTCCTTACCTTTCCTGTTCATGCCGGGCACTTTTCTTGTATGTCTTTGTACACATATTAATAGTGGCACGACTAGAATTCAAAGCAGGGCTGTCTGATGCAAAATGTTCCTCCTGCCAGAATGCCCTTCCCCTCCTCTTATCCAGAGAACTCCTACTCACTCCTCAAGACCTAACTCAGATGCTCCCTTCTGATAAACCCTCACCCCCTTTCCCAGGCAGACTAAGTGTCCTCCAAGCTCCCCATGATGAGCCCCTCAGTTCATCACACACACCTTTCACATGTCCTGGGTAGGGGTGAGATTCAGGTGCAGTGGACAGTCTCTACCCATAACTCTTCTCAGCCTCTGTAATCTTATTCTTCCTTTGTTGGCTGGCCAAATGCAGAGGATCCAAGGTGGGGGGACTCAGGAGCTCCTACCGGATGGCAAGGTTCCTAGATGAAAGGATCGTGGGTCCCCTGACTTCCATACGCACTGTAGGTGACTTTCATTACACTGCGGTGAGAAATCCCCAGTGTGGTAAGTCCTGAGAATTGAGGCCATTTGTCACTATTTAATAATCTCAGTACTGTCCTGACCCCCAGACCAGACAGAATAGAGTGAGGAGTGGGCAGAGAGATAGCTGAGGGCCTAGGGAGCTGGGGCCAGAAGACAGAGAGGTCGGAAAGGGTGGCCCTACCCTGGGGGCTGGGGACTTGGTTGTTCCTTCACAGCAGTGGTGACCAGCACTTAGCACTTCCCATAGGAGACTCTGTTTCCCCACTGGCCTACTTCCTACCTTGTATGAATATTCAGAGGTTCACAGATTACCCCCGTAGAATGCTTCAGATATAACGCTGCTTTATAAACATTGGTGTCCCTATTGCATCTCCACAAAGAAGGCAAAGTAAGGCTGCTGGAGAAGAAACAGTAGACTTCACACTTATACAGCAGTTATTAAGTGACAGGCACTGTTCTAAGGACTCTACAAAATAAAGCCATTAATTCTCTTAGCAACCTGCTTTATAGATGGGGACACTGAGTCACAGTAAAGTTATGTCACTTAACCAACTTTACACAGCCAGCAAGTAGTAGAGCTAGGATTTGAACCCAGGCAGTGTGGCCCAGAGACTCGCAACCCCTTGCTATAATTCTGAGGAGGCAGAGCCTGTTGGAAAGAAACAGAAGAGCTGCTGGTGCCGAGCATCCGAGAACTGCCACGGCCAGACCTGACTTGCAGCCATTCTCTGGCTGACATCAGGGCAGAGCCAGGCTCACTTGGTGCTTCTTTTCTCAGAAGAGAAAGCAGATCAAACCTCAGGCCCAGAGGTAGGCCTTCTTGAAAACTTTATTCAAGAAGAACTACATCACAGGGACCCCTGTCCGGGAGGCCCCAAGTCACACCAAGTGGACAATGACTCTTATTATGGTTTTGCAAAGGCCCAAACCTGTAGGAAACTGTGTGATTTCTGGAAGCAAATGGGACTCTGCTTCCGTGTAAATTCCTATGTTGGAGCGCACACTGTAGCCTCCATCCACCCGCACCAGCCAACCTAATGCCAATGTGTTAACAGGTGCTGGGCAGGTATCAGAGGGAGTCTTGTTCTGCCTTGGGGAGCTAAAGCCATTGTTCTGCATTCCTGTCACCTTGGGTTGCTGCTAAGGACACTCAGGATCCAGCGTTACATGGCCTACACATTAGGGGTGCGGCTCACAGTCCTGGGCCCAGGAAGCACCCTTCCTCAATGGAGACCCCTCCAGGCTGTCAGCACCTGTGGGCAGTTACTGTATCCAACCCCCTTTGCCCCTGTTCCCAGCAGCCAGCACAGGGCCAGGTAGGAAGCAGGAGCTCTATAAACATGGGCTGAGCCCTGCTGAGACGACAGTGCAGGGCTGTGCTCTTGGAGGCTCTAATTAAAAAAATAAAGTACATCCTCTCCTGCTGATGGCCGTGCAAAATAACAATAATAATATGTTTTTAAGTACAGTACTACCTCTGTTTGTTTTTACTTCCACCAAGGAACCTATGAGGAATGATTACATCTTTATTTTCTTGGGTTTGAACCTGCCACCTGTGGCATAGGGGGCCAGCGCCCTACTCCTTTGAGCCACAGGTGCTGCCCAGTATATCCTTTTTTTCCATTTGAGAAAAATTGAGGTTCCAAAAGGTTAAATGACTTGCCCAAGGGCATATGGCTGGTCAGAGCATCATACTATTTTGCCTTTGGTGGTTCCCGTCCAACAGAGCCTTTGCATTGTTGAATAAAGATCTTTATTTGGTGTTGGAATTCTAGCCTGCGGTTTCCCAGGCTGGAGGATATTCACAACATGGTAGAATAGAAAAAGGATCGAGCTGGGAGTTAGCTTCCTAACCTGCAGAAGACTAAGTCAAGGTTCTGTTCTGCAACACAGCAAGAACCCCCAATTTGTCAAGGAAGGATGGAAGTTAACAATGGCCCAGCGTGCCTATGGGCACCACTTTGTGGGAGGGCCACCACTACATGCCTGTCGGCTTCAGCAATGGAAGAGGGGTTGGTTACATTGTGGTTTCCAGGCCGCAGGAGCCGCAGAGGGAAAGTGAGAGTTCCAGGGCCAGCGGCTCGGCCTGCCAGGCTGTTCTCAGTCCCCCACCCTGAGGCTCAGAGAGCTCCTGAGCAGTCTTGAATGGCCCAGGCACTGCCAGGCACAGGTAGAGACAACGGGAACAGAGCCCTCAAGTAAAGAAAACCAAGACCCAGAGTGTTCTGGAGACAGTGCCCAGATGAAATGACCCGTTCCAACCCCGAAGATGCCCTCCACGGCTCCCGCCGAGTCTGGACTCATCACTCTTGCAGGATGCTGGCTGCCTCGGACCCACTGTCCCCAAGAGTAGCCCAGGATGGGTCAGAGTCAGGTGCCTGGGGTTGCATCTCAGCCCTGCCAGTGCCTAACCATGTAACTACATTACTTTGCTGCTCTGTGGCCCAGTCTCCTCACCTGTAAAGTAAGGACAAGCATCATAACCAGCACCCCACTGTGTGCCAGGTGCGTGTTCAATGCTTCACCTGTGCTCAAGGGTGAATGGAGACTCAGTTCCTACCCAGCCCCTGCACAGACTGACTTACACGCCTCGGGGTTGCACAAAGGACCCAGACTGCCTGGTTTCAGGGAGACCTGTTGCAGAGGGAATGGGCTGGGGGAAATGGCAAAACTATTGTGTGTCTCCCCAACTTTGGGGGAACTGAAATCTGCATCCCTGCCTCAGGCCAGAGGTCAGGAATGTCTCTTGTTCTTTGTGGAGCAAGAAAATAGCTCAAGAGAATTATCTGGGTGGAGGTCACAAGATCTTGTCAGCTGAAGATGTGATGGCTGTAGATCTTGAGACATTCTTAACCAAAAATGAGAGCAATCTGGGTAGAAGTCACGACACCATGGCTCAGAGGCCACGAGATTGTCTTGGCCCAAGTGGGATTATGGGATCAGAACCTTTAAAAGCTCTGTGCTTTTGTTCAGAAGAAGAAATTTGGATTTTGAGACCATTGTCTGCCATTTTTGTCCTTTGCTGGCAAAGGAATCAGCTTCTCTTTCCTTCTCCTCAAACCACTTGTCCTCTTTTTCTGATGCACCTCCAGGGGATAAGTGCCAAACTTTTGGTAACAACCCTCCCCAGAGGGATAGGGGACAGCTGCCTCCTTCCTCTTTACAAGGAGAGAATGTCCTTTTGCAATTCACTTCTGACTTACCATGCAGACTTTGCACATACAGATTTTTCTGGTTCTCATTGTGTCTCTCTACACCGCTAAGAACTGGGGTGTAGAGAGGCAAGAGATCCTTCTTTGCTTTTTAAGTGAATAATGATAATCCCGCTGACCTAGACTGCCTTAGGTGTGCATTCAGTATAAAATTGAAAAAGATAAATATATTAAAAACCCAACAGCTCCCTGGTATCTAAACTGGGACTTGAACTTTCTAATAGCATGGGAACCCCCAAATGGGGAAATAGACAGGAAACCCAAGGCAGAGAGTGAGCGCTCTCCATTCCTAGGCAGCCGGGGTATAGACACACCTCCCAAGTGATGCCTGTAGCCTGTGTCTCTCAGCTTTTTTTTTTGAGACAGAGTCTCACTTGGTCGCCCTCGGTAGAGTGCTGTGGTGTCACAGCTCACAGCAACCTCCAACTCTTGGGCTTAAGCGATTCTCTTGCCTCAGCCTCTCAAGTACCTGGGACTACAGGTGCCTGCCCCGATTCCCAGCTATTTTTTTGTTGTAGTTGTTTAGCTGGCCCGCACTGTGTTCAAACCCACCACCTTCAGTGTATGTGGCTGGCACCGTAACCACTGTGCTATGGGCACCAAGCCCTGTCTCTCAGCTTTGACCTTGGACGAGTGACACAAAGATGCCTAGTCACCGGGGATTATGGAAGACCAGGGTCAGGTCTTCAGTGGTCTGGCAGCAGGTGTCCGGGCAGCAATGTCAGAATGGTTTCTTAAGCAAACACTTCATGGGCAGAATTTTGGCTGTGCCCAGCTTCCCTTACTTTCGGTTGAGATCTTGGTCCCAAGCCCTCCCATCGCTCCAGGAGCTTCCTAATATCCTTTCAGTAGGTTCCTCTCCCCCTTGGTTTAGCCAGAATCCATGACTGAGTTAGGGGTTGGAAAAAATAAATAAATAACCACCTGACAGGCACAGCTGAATTGAATTTATCATTCAACACCTGTGATTAAAATCTGAAGCCAGTTGTACAGCTGAAGGTCAAGCACCCCCTCTCTCTCCTCTTTCTGGAATGCCCAGATGTGTCATCTGACAGTTGACAACATTTCCTCTGTTTTCAGGTACACGCTGCACGCCTTCAGGACATCAGGACCTCAGCTGGCTGAGACCACCACAGTGGAGGTTGCTGAGCGCAGAGAAGCCCCAGATTGTTCAGCAGTCAGGGTTCTCTGCGTCTCTCCTCCCTCACCCCTCCTCACTCAGTCTGGGGAGCGCCCCAGCTCACCTGCCCTGCACCACCACCACCCCCGTGCCTTTGCTCAGGTAGGGCTCCCCAGAAGCCTTTCCCCCTCCCCTGCCTAATGGAGTTTTACCTTCAAAAGGCCCAGGCCACATCGGTGAAATACCTGCCTCCCCCCAACTCCAGAACTAATGTTTATCACTTGTGTTCATTACACACTCAGTCAGTTCTAAACTGTGTGAGTGTTTTATCGAACTCTATCTCCACTGAACCCCTAGCGACAACATAGTACTGGTGACCTCATGATAATCAGTAAATGCTTAAATAAACGAGTGGATTTAGTTCAGTACGCTCATTTGACACATGGGGAAAATGAAGAGGGGCTCAAAGAATGGCGTCATTAACTGTGTCCAGATAACAGAGCAAGGAACCAGGGAGCTGGGGTTTGAACGGGAGTCTGCCTGAACCCAGAGTCCTGTGCACCTTCTGTTCCGATGCCCTTCCCGTGATCATCATCACCGAGAGGTTATCACCTGTGGCCCCATAGACTGAGGGTGGCAGGTTCAAACCTGGGCCAAACTGCAACAACAGCAACAAAAAGATGTCATCACCATTCCACCACCCTCACACCGCCATCGTAAACCCTGTCATCACCACCAACACTACCCACAAAAGGCGTCACCATCAATGTCACCACACCGTTTCTAACATCTCTCCCAGCACCCCAACTATCATCATCATTACTTCCGTCACCATCCCCACCACAACAAACATTACTACTGTCATTGTCACCGTCAACACCACCACCATCGCTTCTACCACCATCATCCCCAGCACTGTCACCACCAGTCACCATCACCACTGCAGATGCACAGGGAAGAGTCAGATCTTGATGTGCTTGCATTGCTAGTAATAATGACTTAGTAAGCTTAAATCCGATATTCAAGTGTTGCCAGTAAGTTAGGAATTGAATTAAGAAAATGATCGCAAGTGAAAGGCAAAAGGGAAAAGGAGCAGGAGAGAAGCGGATCAGAGAAACCAAAGCCTGGTGTAAAATGCACGGCTGAGGCCTGGCCCCTGTAAGACCCTAGAGGTTATCGTGCTGAAACTTCACCCCTCTCTCAGGGTGACTCCTGCTGCAAGGTCACTGAGCAGGCAAGGCTCCCCAGGCAGGAGAGTGAGTGCTTTGGGGGAGTCAGGGAATGCAGAATGTTTAAACCTCATTAAAGAGAGCAAGAGTCGCTCCAGACTAGATGTCCTTTCTTCTGTCACCTTGGTATGGTCAGAATTGTCAATCAATCTGAGCACAAGGTTTCTTGAGTGTTAATTGTCACTCCCGTGATTTGTATGTGTGGCCTAATTGGGGTCTTCTCTGACATCCTGGTCAGCAGGATGGGTTGGAAAGAGAAAGGGGAGCAGCATTTAAACATCAGGATGGCCTCTGAGCTTTAGGTGCCTGCTAGTCCTTTGGTCTCACTTGCCCCTCTTTGAATCTGAATTCCTGAGGTCGGAGCCTACAGTCATTCATCTTTGTAGACCCAGCCCCTGGCCGGGACCTGGGACCCAGTTATCCCTCAGTGAATGAGAATTGGCTAATTGATGGAATGTACTGTGTACTTCCAAGAGCAACAACCCTGTCCCGTTCATCTCTGCCCACCCCCCACCCCACCCCCCGGCCCCTGGTGCCCAGCAAAGGGCCTGGCATATACAGAGCAGAGATCTTCTGTTGTGAGCTGAATGGCCCCTCTGCCAATACTAGACTCCTCAAACCCCCCCAAACTCCTCATAAATCCAAAACCTTCCAGAAATCTTTAGGCCTCTACTCTCTCTCTAGCCTTACTTAATCAAAAAATTACCTCCCACTTATCTCGTCTTCATGGACAATTTAACCTTCCTAGTTCTACAATGTGCTTCTGCTTCTTCTCCCCTGGAACCCGATTAGAACGTCAGTTTAATCTCCTTCTAACATAATGTGCCCTGGCAGCCTTCCAAAGTAGGCTCTGAGCTCGGTAGTCAGCCTTTTACCAACACTGCTTCTAATTCTAACGATCACCCAAAGAGAGGTATTATTATCTCCATCTTCCAGAGGGGGGAGTGGAAAGAAAGTGTAAGCAATTTGCCTAATAAGTACAAGAACTACAATTAGAAGCCCACGTCCTATTTATTCTAAAACCTGGACTTCTTTTCATTCCTCTCTACCTCCAGGAAGCTGAAAATTTATTTTCAATTCAACCAGCAAATATTTATTAATTAGGCCCTTCTATGGCTCTAGCATTAAGGAAAAAGTGTATAAAGCTTCATTCATTTCGTGGGGGGGGTGTGTGTATTTGCTACTGTGCACCAGGCTCTCACTTTGATAAATGCTGGACTCATCACGATGACCCCGTGGCTGCCCTCCAGGAATTCAGAGTCTAGTGGGGACGTTTTGTTTACTTTTAAATTAATGTGTCATGGAGCGTATCAGTTGCAGTCCAGTTGTTTTAACAGAAAGAAACAATTTGGTGTAAACAAACGTAAACTGGGTTAGAAGTGTTAACTCGGTAACTGAAAAGTCAAGAAGAAAACACTTAAGTCTGATGGAAGGAGCACGTGCAAGAAACTGCCTCTGTCCCTAAGGTTGGGGTAAGAGAAGGAAGAGGCTGGAGTTATTTATAATAAATGCGGGCGGAGAGCCCCCTGGGCCTAGGACCCCAGCCCTGGGAAGGGGGCCTGGTTGGCTGGTGCTACTGCCTCTGAGGCCGGAGGTCATGAGGATGGGGCTGCAGGTGGGAAAACTGCAAACTGGATGTGGCTGCAGACGCGGGGTCCCTGCAGTGGAAGTGTGGCTGGCTGATGCTCACAGCAAGAGGACACTAGACGGAAGTCCCCAGGAACCAAATAAAAGGGGCAGGTGCCTTCTGCTGGCACTGAGCGGTGTCTCTCTCTCTCTCCTTCCTTCCCCCTCTCTGTCTTCTCTCTTGACTGCATGCACAGATCCTAACACGGAGCCAACCGGCAAAGCAGAAAAACGTGGTTTGCACAGTCCCAGCCTGCATTAGTCCATTCAGGCCTCCATAGCAAAATACCACAGACCAAGTGGCTTAAATAACAAGACATTTATTTTTCACAGTTCTGGAAGCCGAGAAGTCTAAGATCGAGATATCAGGCTGGGTGCAGTGGCTCAGGCCCATAATCCCAGCACTCTGGGAAGTCGGTGTGGGTGGATTGCCTGAGTTCACAGGTTTAAGACCAGCCTGAGCCAGAGTGAGACCCTACCTCTAAAAATTGCCAGGCCTTCTGGCAGTTGCCTGTAGTCCCAGCTACCTGGGAGGCTGAGACAAGAGAATCACTTGATCTCAAGAGTTAGAGGTTGCTGTGAGCTATGACACCACAGCTGTCTACAGAGGGAGACAAAGGGAGACTCTGTATGTGTCATGGGGGCATACAAAAAAAGTATGTGTCATGGGGGCAGCACCTGTGCTCAGTGGGTAGGATGCTGGTCCCATATACAGAGGGTGGCAGGTTCAAACCCAAACCCAGCCAAATTGCAACAAAAAAATAGCCGGGCATTGTGGCAGCCTGTAGTCCCAGCTACTCCGGAGGCTGAGGCAAGAGAATTACCTAAGCCCAGGAACTGGAGGTTGCTGTGAGCTGTGTGACACCATGGCACTCTACCAAGAGTGATAAAGTAAGATTCTGTCTTTACAAAAAAATAAAAATAAAAATAAATAAATATATGTCAGCAGATCTGGTGTCTGGTGAGGTCACTTTTCCTGATTTACAGATGGTTGGACATCTTCTTCTGTCCTCACATTGCAGAATAAGAAGAAGCAAGCTCTCTCTGTTCTCTTATAAGGGCACTAATCCCATTCATGAGGGCTCCACCCTCCTCACCTAATTACTTCCCAAAGGTCTGACCTCCTAATTCCACCCCACTGGGGATTAGGCTTAAGCACATGGATAGGGGGTTGAGGAGGGCGGCTTAGGTCATAGCACAGCCCCAGTATCCAAGGCTGACACAGAAGGGTGGGTTGGAGCTGAGGGACCATGGCCTAATGCCTGGCACACAAGCTGCAGGCAAGGCTCTGGACAGGAAATTAGGTTCCTGAGTCCTTATTCAGTCCTTAATCTGCCATGTGACTTGAAATGAGGCACTTTACTTCTCTTAGCCTCAGTTTCTTCTGCTGCAAAATGGGAGAGGTGCCCTAAACTCAGACTATAATCAGCTCCATGAATAGTTGCAAAACGACAGTCCCCCAGGCGTGTTTTCCCTATGGCTTTCTTATGCTTTGGATCCCCAGACCAGCAGGACATTGTAATATTTCTGTTTAACTAACCCTTTTGAGTTGTCTCCCAGAAACAGCAGACCTTGCTCAGGACAGGATGGCAATGCCCAGGCTCCCCGTCCATTACCAACCTGTGGCTTCTGAACGAGGCCTCCTGCACACATTGCTGTCAGCACAACTGTCCCCAATACAGGTGGTCATCTTCCTGAACCTCTTCTAAAGCCCTTACCCTCAGTTGGTCCGGGAGATGGATTTGAGGAAGTTCTCCCTTCTCCCAGGTGATTTTGTCTATAATACATTCCCTCTATTCCTTGGCAATCCTTGTCATCTCAGTAATTGGCTTTCTGTGTGATGAGCAATTGGAGTCCTTATGGGTTCAGTAAAAGGAACAACAGCACTGGAATCACCCAGGGACTTAGGTGCAGAATTGGAACCACTCAGATGTCCTGCAGCAGAATCTGCATGCTAGCCAGATGCCTAGACACAGTCATTTGAGCAGCTGCCTCCAGGGCCCTGCGGGGCCAGGCCCACATCAGATAAGCACAGTGATGGTGGGGGGAAGGTGGGAGCTGGTAGTCGGACAGATCCGACTGGAATCCTCATTCTCCCTTGAGCCCAGGCAAGTTCCCTAGCATCTCTCATCTTCAATCTCCTCATCAGGAAGAAAAAAAAAAGGGCGGTGCCTGTGGCTCAAGGAGTAGGGCACGAGCCCCATATACTGCAGGTGATGGGTTCAAACCCAGCCCCGGCCAAAAACTGCAAAAAAAAAAAAAAAAAAAGGTAAGGGAGTTTGCATGAAACTCCCAGGATTGTGGTGAGGAGGAAAGGAAGGGACGTATACAAATACCCCCAGCATCAGCAGGGTCATAAGACTGCTTTGTAGAAACTATTGCAGACAGTTGGGGCAACCAGGGCAGGCTGCCTGCAAACAAGACTAAAACTGGGTCTCAAAGAATTCAGAGGACATGAACAGATAAGTTACACTCCAGAGAGACTGGAATCTGAAGGATGTTTTTTTTAAAGATGGAAATGTCAAATATTTCTTCTCTTCTGTAGAGCAGACGGTGTGGGGAGCCGTAAACTGTTTCCTGGAATGGCTTTGCATTGGTCACGGGACCTGCAGCCATTACGACTTCTCTCAGCCTCAGTTTTCACATCTGTCAAATGGAATCGTTTTGTGATCTGTCCACAGTGAGCACTGCTTATGAATGAATGAAAAGGTGTTTGTCTAGTTGCTTTTCTGTTTTCAAGACAAAGTTTCACTTTGTTGCCCTCAATAGAGTGCTATGGTGTCATAGCTCACAGCAACCTCAAACTATTGGGCTCAAGTAATCCTCTTGCCTCAGTCTCCCACGTAACTAGGACTACAGACGCCCACCACCACACCAGCTAGTTTTAGAGGTGGGGTCTCGCTCTAGCTCAGGCTGGTCTTGAACTCCTCAGTTCGAGCAATCCTCCCACCTCGGCCTCTCAGAGTGCTAGGATTACAGGCACGAGCCCACCGCGCTCAGCCTGTTTAGTGGTTTTTGGAAGAATGACTCCATTGTTTCAGATTTGGGTGACTGTGTACTGATCGTGCCATAGTTCCAGATTAGGAGGATGAACTAGCTTGTGGCAGGAACTCAGGGTGTGCTGAGTCTGAGGTTCACATAGGACTCTACATGGAGATGTCTAGCTTATACAGAACAGAGTCAGCTCAGCACCCATAGCTCAGTAAGTTGGGCGTCGGCCACATATACCAAAGCTAGCAGGTTTAAACCCGGCCCGGGCCTGCTAAACAACAATGACAACTGCAACCAAAAGAAAAAAAAATAGCCAGGCAGGAGCCTGTAGTCTCAGCTACCTGGGAGGCTGAGGCAAGAGAATCGCTTAAGCCCAAGAGTTTGAGGTTGCTGTGAGCTGTGACACCACAGCACTCTACCGAGGATGACACAATGAGACTCTGTCTCAAAAAAAAGAACAGAGTCTGTCTGTACATGTGTGCCAGGTACGTGCTGCTCTACCCACTCAGTGTACGAAAATGGTCACGTCCTTGTTTTCCAAATTAACTATTCAGGCCTCCACCTGCCCTTGTTAATGGAAAGTCCTGTATCTCTGTCTTAAGAGCCCGTCTCCTTCCAAGCTATTCACTTTTGCAATTACTCACCACTGTCAGCCACTCACAAATGCCAACCCATTCCCGAATTCCCCCAACAGAACAGCCTGTCAGCCTTAGCTAAGCACAGCCCAGGCACCACTCCTCCCCGGCTAATCCTGTGTGGCAGCTCCGCCCCCAGACCTCCACCCTCTGTGGTTTTTGATACCTTTCCCACCAACTCTGGGACCACAGACAAGATCAGATCTCAAACTCTCCTCTTCCCAAGGATGCTGGGTTTCTCTCATAAATTGGTTCATGCTCCTCCCACCCAGATCCTCTACTCATCAGGGGAGGAGGCAGCATTGGTGAAGACCCTCTTCTCCAGGACCAGTGAGATCAACTCTAGAGGCCCCAGGCAGAGCCAAGATCAGTGCCACAGGCATCTTGCTTGAAAACCACATCTGTCTGCTAGACTTCTGCAGCCTAGAAAGGTGTGCAAGCCCCTGCAAGTATGCCAGGTGTGAGGTCACACTGGGGGTGAGGTTTTGAGCACTCAGAGGGCAACGGGCCAAGGAGGAGGCCCTGAGCCACACCAAGGCTGGAAGTGGGACAGGTCAGAGCTCAGGCCGAGGCTGAGGGATCAGGCTGGAGGCAGGAGGTTGTTCACAGAGCCAGAGGGGAGGACAGGGTTTCAGGAGAAGAGGGGACCAGGAGGGCAAGTGGGAGGGAGGACTGACAAGGGTCCACTGTATCTGGCAATTCTAAAGCCATCAGTGGTCTAGAAGCCACTGGTCAGGAGAGGGTCACTGGAGCCAAAGTGAGATTGCCATGCACAGGGGCAGGGAAGTGAGGGCGGCCAGCATGGCCAGCTTCCTGGGAGCTTGTCTGTGAGAAAAGGTGAGAGGAGCTGGTTGGACAAGGGGCTGATAGGATCGTTGCTACCCCAGCAAAAGACTGACTTAGCTGGAGTGTTTGCCCTTCACCCAGTCTCCCAAGGGATCTCTGGGGTTGTCACTTCTCAAATCAATTTACCAAATGAAAATCTAAGATAAAATTGAGATGATCTTATCTTCACAAACTGGCTGAGCAACATTACCATGCTGATGAGGAAAGCAGCACTCCAGCAAAGGGATTGATTCGGCAGAGGAATTTGTGTTTAAGAGGAGGTGAGAGTTGGCGGCCATGGTGGGGTGGGGAGGAAGGCAGGATCCAGAGAGGGTTTTGTCGTCACTGGGGCACTTTTGAAGACAGGACAGAGATGAGATAATCACTCTAAGTGAGGGAGGAGAGAAAGGGGGCTGAGGGCAAACGTGGGGAATAGTGGGAGGAGAGCCAGGCAAACAGGAAGAGTGGGTGGGGCCCCCGCCAGCTTCACCAGTGAAGTCATCCTGTAACTGACCACAGGAGCACAGGTGCTGGTTGGGCCAAGGGTTTGATAGGATCATGCTGCACCCACAGAAGGGGAGTTTAACTGGGTGTTTACTTCTGACCAAGTCTCCCCAGGGGTTGACGTTACATTTCAAGTTGATCAAGTGAATACCAATGATCTCATTTAAGATGTATCTCTTTTTTAAAAAATTATTGATTCATTTAAATTTCAGGCTCATATGAGGGTACAAATGGTTAGGTTACAATTTTTGCATTTGTTAAGAAAGGTCCTCAGCTAGGCATCTGTAGCTCAGTTAGAGTGCTGGCCCAGTGCACCAGGGGTGATGGGTTTGAACCCTGCCCAGGCCTGCTTAACAAAAAAAAAATAAAAGAGATAGAAAAAGGTCCATGTTGTAGTTGTGTCCCACCCCCAGGGAATGTGCCATATGCCCATAAGGTGGGGGGACACCAATCCCCTTCCTCTTTCCCCTGTCCTCTCTCTCCCCTCCCCCTAACTTGAATTGAATTGAGTTTTTCTATTGTATGGGCGTGTGTTAGTTCATCTTCTGGCTTCATATTAATATTGAGCACGTTGGATATTAGCTACTCCATTCCTGTGGTGTTTTACTAAGAAGAATGTGTTTCAACTCCATCCAGGTTAATACAAGATGTAAAGTCGCCATCTTTGTATGACTGAATAGCATTCCCTGGTATACATATACCACAGTTTGTTAATCCATTCATGGGTTGATGGGCACTTGGGTTGTTTCCGCATTGTGGCAATCATAAATTGAGCTGTGATAAACAATCTAGTGTGACCATCCTTGTGATAAAATGATTTTTTTTTCTTCTGGGTAGACCCTAGTAATGGGATTGCAGGATCACATGGAAGGTCTGTTTTGAGTTCTTTGAGGGTACTCCTCACAGATGCTGTATTCCTCTGCAATCCCACCAACAGGGTAAAAGTGTTCCCTCTCTCCACATCTGTGTCAGCACCTGCAGCTTTGGGACATCGTGATATGGGCTATTCTCACTGAGGTTAGGGGATATCTCAGACTGCTTTTGATTTACATTTCTTTGATGATTAAGGACAATGAGCATTTTTTTTATGTTTGCTAGCCATTAGTCTGTCTTCTTCAGAGACGGTTCTGTTTGTGTTTCTTACCCAGTGATAGCTAGAATCATTTGCTCCTTTTTTTGTTGATTCATTTGAATTCTCTGGAGATTCTAGTTATCAACCCTTTGTCAGATTTGTAATATGCAAATTTCTTTTCCATTCCAAAGTTCATCTGTTTGCTTTAATTGGCTCCTTAGCTGTGCAGAAGCTTTTCAGCTTAAGTAAGTCCTATTTGTTTGTTTTTGTTGTTTGCCAATGAAGTCTTCTTCATCAGGTCTTACCCCAGGCTGACATCAGCTAGAGTTTTTCCCATACTTTCTTCAAGGATTTGTATTGTTTCATGTTTTCAATTTAAATCTTTTATCCATCTGGAATCAATTTTTGTAAGTGGTGAAAGGTAGGAGTCCAGTTCCAGTCTTACACGTGGTTATCTAGTTCTCCCAGCACCATTCATTAACTAGGGATTCTTTTCCCCATTGAGAGCTTTTGTTTGATTTATTGAAGATCAGATGGTGCTAAGAGACTAGTTTCATCACTATTCTCTTCCATATGTCCATGTCTCTACTTTTGTGCCAATGCCATGCTGTTTTGATCACTGTGCACTTGTAACATAACCTGAAATCTGGTAGACTGATGCCTCTGGCTTTGTTTTTAGTACTAAGAATTGCCTTGGCTATATGGGTTTTTTCAGTTCCACACAAAACAAAGAGCTATTTTTTTCCAGTGCTTCAAAGTATGATGTTGGTGTTTTAATGGCAATTGCATGAAATCTATAGATTGCTTTGGGTAGTATAGACATTTTAACAATATTGATTCTTCCCAGCCTTAAGCATGGTATATTCGCCCATTTGTTAAAGTCTTCTGCTATTTCTTTTCTTAGGGTTTCATAAT
The DNA here is from genome assembly GCA_963575145.1 of Galago senegalensis. Classification (NCBI taxonomy): domain Eukaryota; kingdom Metazoa; phylum Chordata; class Mammalia; order Primates; family Galagidae; genus Galago; species Galago senegalensis. The sequence goes on along the minus strand of CAUYTI010141118.1, from coordinate 1,351 downwards.
TCTCTTTGTAAAGAACCTTCACCTCCTTTGTCAGGTATATCCCCAGGTATTGCATTTACTTTGGAGCTACGGTGACGGGTATCGTGTCCTTGATTTGTTTCTCAACTTGACTATGATTGACACATACAAAGGCTGCTGATTTGTGGACACTGAGATGTTCATGTATTATGTTACTGTTACTGTTACTGTTAATGTATTTCTTGATCACTTCCAGGAATCGTGTGGTTGAGTCTCTAGGGTTTTCTAGAGATCATATCATTGGCAAAGAGCAAGAGTTTGACCCATCTGCCCCCATTCGGATGCGCTTCTCTTGCCTGGCTACATTGGCTAGGATTTCCAGCTCCATGTTGAGCAGTGGTGGTGATAGTGAACAACCTTGTCTGGGTCCAGTTCTGAGTGGAAAAGCTTTCCATTTTACTCCATTCAGTATGATATTGGCTGTGGGTCTGTGTTAGATGGCTTCAATCAGTTTTAAAAACGTTCCATCTGTGCCTATTTTCTTAAGCATTCTTGTTAGAAAAAGATGCTGAATTTTGTCAAATGCTTTTTTTTTTTTTTTGAGACAGAGTCTCACTCTTTCAACTTTGATAGAGTGCCATGGTGTTATAGCTCAGAGCAACCTCTAACTCTTGGGCTCAAGCAATTCTCTTGTCTCAGCCTCTCAAGTAGCTGGGACAACAGGCTCCCACCACGATGCCCCACGATTTTTAGAGATGGGGTCTCACTCTAGCTCAGGCTAGTCTCGAATTTGTGAGCTCAGGCAGTCTGCACACCTCACCTCCTAAAGTGCTGAGATTACAGGCATGAGCCACTGCGCCCAGCTCCATCAACTGCTTTTTTTTTTGCCTCTATTGAAGGGATCATATGGTCTTTTTTTTTTTTTGCTTCTGTTTATGTGGTGAATTACAATTATGGATTTGCATATGTCAAACCAGCCTTGCATCTGTGCAGTGATGCCTACTTGATTGTGATGTATATTGTGCTTAATATGTAGTTCTAACCTAGTCACTAGGATTTTATTGAGTATTTTTGCATCTATATTCATTAGTGAAATTAGTCTGAAATTCTCCTCTTTAGTTGGCTCTTTTCCTGGTATCAGGGTGATGTTTGCTTCCTAGAACGTGTTGGGGAAGATTCCTTCTTTCTCAATGTTTTGGAATTTAAGATGTATTTCCACACCACGATTTCTCAGCCCTGTCATCTTTACAACTAGCTGAGCAACATTACTGTGCTGGTGAAGAGAAGTAGGACTTAACATGGGCAAATGCATTCGCTCAGCCTGCTTTACAAAGATAAATGTGCTGATTTCTTTGAGGGATGAAAATGTCCTAAACTCAAATATGCACAACTC
>CAUYTI010141115.1:0-38441 GCA_963575145.1 Galago senegalensis | reverse complement strand
CCAAACAACAATGATGGCTGCAACCAAAAAATAGCCGGGCGTTGTGGCGGGCGCCTGTGGTCCCAGCTACTTGGGAGGCTGAGGCAGGAGACTCGCTTGCACCCAGGAGTTGGAGGTTGCTGTGAGCTGAAATGCCACGGCACTCTACCCAGGGGGACAGCTTGAGGGTCCTGTCTCAAAAAAAAAAAAAAAAAAAAGAACAGTTGGATGAAATAAAGTAGTGCTTATTAATTTTACAAAATCATCAAGGAAAAGAGAATAAGGGTGTGTCTGTATCATAGATACCTAATAGGTTTAGGTATCTGAATGAACCTAAATGAGGGAAGATTATCTTGAAAAGAATGGTAGGCGTAGCTATTGCTACAAGGAGCTGACTAAAGTAAAATAAATTAAAAGTCAAGTATTTTTTTGAGTAAGAACTGTACATCAAAATACCACTAGTCTGGGCTCTAAGAATCTGTGATTGTTAGCCTCAAACTCCAGTTTCCAAGAAAAGCATATTTTCCAATGCTCTCCTCACAGTGATCAAGGAGAATATTTGAAAAAGAATGCCCTGCCAGAGGAAAATACCAACGGCCATGGTGAACAATGGATTAGGGAGTCAATCCCATGGAGTGAAATCCATATCTATTCAAGAATATTTCCCCACCCCATAGTAGGAACTCCTTGTAATCACCTGCCAATGGTATTTTATGATTGTGTCTTCCATCTTTCTTCTTTCCAAATAGGAGTGTTTTTATTGCAGTTATTCTGACCCTTTCCATTATTGTTTAAATTACAAAGCTTCTGCACAGCCAAGGAAACAATCAATAGATTGAATAGATAACCTACAGAACAGGAGAAAATATTTGTATGCTATATATCCAGTAAAGGACTGATACCAGAATCTAAATAACTCAAGCAATTCAGTCAGGAAAATACCAAACAACCCCATAAAAAAGTGGGCAAAAGACATGAAGAGAGGCTGGTCACAGTGGCTCACGCCTGTAATCCTAGCACTCTGGGAGGCCGAGGAGGGTGGGTTGCCCTGGGCTTACAGGTTTGAGATCAGTCTGAGCAAGAGCAAGACCCTATCTCTAAAATATAGCCGGGCATTGTGGTGGGCACCTGTAGTCCCAGCTACTTAGGAGGCTGAGGCGTAAATTGCTTGAGCCCAAGAGTTTGAGGTTGCTGTGAGTTATGACACCACATTACTCTACAGGGGCAACAAAGTGAGACAGTCTCAAAAAAAAAAAAAGGCATGAACAGAAGGCTTTCAAAAGAAGATAGACTAATGGCTAATAATCATATAAAAATGCTCAAAATCTCTAGTAACCAAGGAAATACAAATAAGAACCATAATAAGGCTATCACTTAACTCCAATGAGAATGGCTTTTATCCCAGAATTCCAAAACAACAGATGCTGACATGGATGCAAAGAGAAAGGAGCATTCACTTATATACTTTTGGTAGTAGGACTGTAAACTAGTACCACCTTTGTGGAAAGTAGTATTGAGATAACTTAAAGAACTAAACGTAGATCTATCATTTGAGCCACCAATCCCACCACTGGGTATTACCAAAGGAAAAAAAGTCATTTTGTCAAAAAGACATGTGCACCCAAATGTTTATTGTAGCACAGTTCACAATTGCAATGATGTGGAACCAACCCAAGTGCCCATCAATACGTGAGTGGATTTTAAAAAATGTGGCATATGTATACCATGGAGTACCACTCAGCCATAAAAAAAGGTGAACTAATACTTTTTTGTAACAACCTAGATGGAACTGGACACCATTCTTCCATGTGAAATTTTGCAAGAATGGAAAAACAAACACCACATGTACTCACTATTAAATTGGAAATAACAAATCAACACCCACGTATACATTTGTTAGTAAAACTCAATGGAAAGGAAGCAGGTAGGATGGGGACAGAAGGGAGGGGTAAATTCAGGCCAAATGGGTATAGTGCACACTATCCAGGGAGAGGCACACTTATGACTTTGACTCAGACTGTAAAAAAGCAATTCATGTAACCAGAACATTTGTGCCCCATAATATTTTGAAATAAAAAAAAAATAAAAAATACCTGTAGTCCCAGCTACGTGGGAGGCTGAGGCAAGAGAATCACTTAAACCCAAGAGTTTGAGGTTGCTGTGAGCTGTGGCACCACAGCAGTCTACCGAGGGTGACATGGTGAGACTCTGTCTCACACACACACAAACATAATAAATAAGTAAAAAGTAAAATAAAATAAATCTTAGTCATTCTTAAAACAGAAGGGAAGAAGAAGAAGGAAGAAGAAAGAAGACCCACCAGAGAAAAACCATGGATTACTTTAAAAAGAGCAATGGTTGTAACATCTGACTTCCTAACAACAGTGAAAGCCAGGCAAGAGTGGAATGGTACTGTGTATCTGTAAAGAGCTGACAAAATAGCTGCTGATTTAGAACTTACACTAAACAAAAAATGTCTTCCAAGAATAAGGGCAAAAGAAAGATAATTTTCAGACATATAAAGCTGAGAGTTTATCTCTAGCAGATGCTCGCTGAAGGGAATTCTAAAGGATGCACTTCAGACAGAAAGTGATCCCAAAGGGAAGATCCAAGGTGGAAGAAGGAAAGAACAGCAAAGAAAGTGGAAAACTTATGGGTATGAAACTGTAATAACATCCAAGTTAGATTAAAAAATGAAAATGTACCACAGCAGTATAATCCGAGAGGGGGATGAATGGATTTTAAATAATCCATCCAATAGGGTCAAGATAAAAATATTCATTAACTTTAGTTTTGATAAATTAAATATGCATGTGATAATTTCTAGGATAATTACTAAAAGAATAAAAACAGTGTATTATTTTCAAATTTAGTGTTTCTGGATTTGGCAACCAGGAAGACTGTATTCTTAACTTCTTAGTTAAGAATTCTTAACTGGGCTCGGCGTCTGTGGCTCAAGTGGCTAAGGCACCAGCCACATACACCTAAGGTGGCGAGTTCGAATCCAGCCCTGGGCCCACCAAACAACAATGATGGCTGCAACCAAAAAAAAAAAAAAGCCAGGCATTGTGGCAGGCGCCTGTGGTCCCAGCTACTTGGGAGGCGGAGGCAGGAGACTGGCTTGAGCCCAGGATTTGGAGGTTGCTGTGAGGTATGCCACGGCACTCTACCCAGGGCGACAGCTTGAGGCTCTGTCTCAAAAATAAAGAATTCTTAACTGAATAGGGAACAGAAGGAATAGAAAGTGTGGAAGGAAAGATGTTGAGTTCAGTTTGGAACGAGTTGAATTTGAGGTGCTTGGCAGTCAAGTGGAATGACCAGGAGGAAGGCATTAAGTTTCCTCTAGGAGCCAGAGCAGTTAGTGTTAGGTTTTGGGCTTGCCCTCCGGGGGACTGGATTTCTTGAGGAACACGAGAAGGATTTTTTTTTTTTTTTTTTAACCCAGTGCCCAGGAACTTATTCTTTGCCTTCTCTGCCATCTGGTGGCGTATGAAGGGAATACTGCATTTGAAGGGAAAATAGGGAATTTGGGCTATTTTGAAATACAGAAGGAACCATATGGTTATGTGAGTTTGGGCTTCCAAACTTTGAAACCACCAAATCATAGCAATAGTTGTAGGACACATACATACTCTGTCTGTGGTATTTTCTGGATTCTCTATCCCACTCTTCTCTTATTTTCATTGCCTTGCTTTACCATCTGACATTTCTAACCACATATGTATTCTAAGTATACTGAGTAATTGAAGTTAAAATTTTCTTTCAGCACTTCTTTTAATTAAATTAATGTTGACTTTATGACCTTGTAAAAATATGCTCCCAAATATGCCCATGTCTTAATCCCCAGAACCCATAAATATGTTACCTTACATGGCAAAAAGGACTTTGCAGATGTGACTAAGGTTAAAGACTTTGTGACAGCGAGATTATTCTGGATTATTAGTGTGGGGACAATATAATGATATGATCCCTCTTCTGGTTGCAGTGAGAGAAATAAAGAGAAGGGAAGGAGGAATTGTGGGGGAGTGGCTATGAGTCAGGGAATGTGGATAGCCTCTAGATTCTCCCTAAGAGCCTCCAGAAAGTAGCTAAGCTGTGATGACACCTTCATTTTAGCTCATTGTCAAATTTCTGACCTGTAGAACTGTAAAAATAATAGATCTGTGTTACTTTAAGCCACCAGATTTGTGGTAATTTGTTATAGCAGTAATAGAAACTAATACAAGGCTTGGCGCCTGTAGCTCAGGGGCTAGGGCACCAGCCACAGACACCAGAGCTGGCATGTTCAAATCCAGCCCGGACCTGCCGAACAACAATGACAACTACAACCAAAAAATAGCCTGTCATTGTTGCAGTCACCTGTAGTCCCAGCTACTTGGGAGACTGAGACAAGAGAATAGCTTAAGGCTTGCCACCTGTAGCTCAGTGAGTAGGGCGCTGGCCACATACACTGAGGCTTATGGGATGGAGCCTGGCTCAGGCCAGCTAAACAATAATGACAACTGCAACCAAAAAATAGCTGGGCATTGTGGCAGGCACCTGTAGTCCTAGTCACTCAGGAGGCTGAGGCAGGAGAATCGCTTAAGCTGAAGAGTTTGAGGTTGCCGTGAGCTGTGATGCCATAGTACTCTACCTAGGGTGACAGCTTGAGACTCTGTCTCAAAAAAAAAAATAGTAGTAGGAATGATAATAGCATAGCGGTCTGCCTCTGGACACTACATAAGCTAGGGCCAGAGATCTGGCTAGTCCCGGGGCCCCTACACCAGCTACTTAGGAGGTTAAGGCAAGAGGATCACTTGAACCCAGGCATTTGAGGTTGCTGTGCGCTAGGCTGATGCCATGACACTCCAGCCTGAGCAACTGAGTGAGACTCTGTTTCAAAAAATAAAAAAAAGGTTTACACAGTGAAAATGTGAGGAGCACCTCCTATCGCTAGGCAGTTCAAAGACAAACAGTGACAAATATTGTGGGCTCACTGAGTGCTTTCCTGCTGCATCATTTATTGTCATGCATTTGTGTGATTATTGTATAATACTTAACTAATTTTTGTTTGATAATAACTTGCATTCATTCATTCATTCTCTTGCCAACCTGCTTATTCCAGCTTAGGGTTGCAGGTGGCCAGAGGCTCTCCTGGCAGCTCAGGGTACAAGGTGAGCCCCAACCCTGGACAGGACACTGTTTATTACACTTGCATCCACACCCACATTCACTCAGGCTAGGACAATTTAGACATCCCATTTTCCTTAATATGCACAGCTTTGGGATGTGAGAGGAAGCCCAAGTACACAGAGAAAACCCACACAGATGTGGGGAGAACGTGCAGACTTCACACAGAGACTGGCTCCAGCCAGAATCAATTTTTTTTTCATCAATGTTAGAATAAAACAAGGACCCACTGTTTGGGCTGGACTTAGAAGTTTACTTCAAAAACACTAATATGGCAGAAACAACTGTGTCTGACTTTTGAGACTAGATCATAACAAGCACTGTGGCTTCTCTTTCTCTCCCTCTCATTTGGATCACTCTGGGAGAAGTCAGCTACTCTGTCAGAGCATCTCTTTATAGAAGGCCACATGGCAAGGGACTGAAGCCAGTTGCTAAAAGCCATGTGATATGTGATCCTGTTATCTCAGAAGTGGATCTTCTGGCTTGGCGCCTATAGCTCAACTGGCTAAGGTGCCAGCCACATACACCTAAGGTGGCGGGTTTGAATCCCCAGCCAGGACCCGCCAAACAACAATGACGGCTGCAACCAAAAAATAGCCGGGCGTTGTGGCGGGCGCCTGTGGTCCCAGCTACTTGGGAGGCGGAGGCAGGAGACTCGCTTGAGCCCAGGAGTTGAAGATTGCTGTGAGCTGTAATGCCACGGTACTCTACCCAGGGGGACAGCTTGAGGCTCTGTCTCAAAAAAAAAAAAAGTTTGTATGCAATTTAAAATTGCACGCTATTTAAATTGCACATGAACTTTATGGCCATCCTCTATAAAGATTTAGGCACCTGCTAGATCCTTAATAAATAAATGCTGGTTGTTACTATGCTTTGCTATCACTGAGAGAGAACACCCCGTGCTTCATAATAATGTATTTTCCATTGTGCAAGTGTATCTCTTTTTCGCCAACTATTCTCAAAGTTTCCAAGAAAGGAATAACATATCTTGTACTCACTTCATGTTCATAAGAACACCAGTCAGAACTTTGAGCTTAGTATTTTTCAAAAATAATTGATTACTGATCAATAGGTAAGTGGTGTTATGAAATCACAATAGGAATGATTTAGGATGGGCAAGGGGAGCCCAACAGTAACCTTGAAATCACTCTTTTTGTTAGCCTAACACACTTTGTTTTCTCTTTAGTTTTAGATTTCTCATTAATAGAATATCTCTATATTTTAGTATTATAGTCTCTTAATGTGAAATATTAGGCCTTTAGAAATATCATTTTGAGTTATCAGACTTGGAGGAATAAGAGTATCTTCTTTAGAATGGTTTTCCAAGTTCAATGAGAGCCACATGACGTAACCAGATGATGCACTGCTGTGTATAAAGTGGCCTCTAAGCAGTGTGAGAATATCATGCACAAAACAAGGAAAAAAGTTGGCAAAGAAGACAGAAAAGATATATGTGGCTTGTCTGGTTTTAAATGTAACTCAACAGACTCTGAAATTCAACATTTTTAAGAAGGTCTTTTGCTTATCAAATACTTAAGTTATTCCTACAATCCTTGTTTTAAAGATATTGGAAATCTCCTGCTTGATTTTTTTTCATTCTTGTATTTTATAATCATGTATGTTATTTAGGAGAAAAAGAACCTTTTTGTTCCTAAGTATTATTTCTACACACATAGACTACACTGTTGAAACAATATTAAAAATGGTTATAGAATATTTTAATGGTTTTTGGACATACTTTCTTTCTTCTTAATCTAGTCACTATGTGTCCATGACAGCAGGAACTGGGTTTGCTGTAACATATTTTATAAAAGCTTAATTCTTTCTTTATCCTATAAATTAGTCATCTACCACCCAAACTATTCATTACCAATGAAACATTAACCCCAATGTTGAAAAAACAGAGAAAATTAAAATGTACTGGCTTCTTGATGACAGATGATATCATTCTTTACTAATAATTTTTTTCTAAGTTCTGGACAAAATACAAGCAGCAGCAAAATGGATTTTATTACATAAACCTGTATATTACTAGCCAAAAACAAAAAGTAAAAAAAGCAGTTAACTGGAAATTTTACCTTGAAGTCTACATTTAAACCTAATATTGATGATTTAAAAGCAGTTTAAAAGGGTTACATAAAATTATACCTTCACAATTTCAAATTAATATACATTAAAAAAAACATCTTTAAGGGTCGGCACCTGTGGCTGAAAGGAGTAGGGTGCCGGCCCCATATGCTGGAGGTGGTGGGTTCAAACCCAGCCCTGGCCAAAAATTGCAAAAAAAAAAAAAAGACATCTTTAAGTTTTACCACAGAGAATCAAAGCCAATCAATGAAAGACATAGTAGTTTTTAGAAATTTAAAATAAAACTTCAAGTAGATGAGAAAAGAAAAATATCAGTTTATTGTCTTGATTTCAAAGATAACAGCGAGGTGTGGTGGCTCACACCTGTAGTCTCAGAACTTTAGGAGGCTGAGGCAGGACGATCATTTGAGGGCAGGAGTTTGAGACCAGTTGAGGCAAAAGAAAGACCCTTTTGCTACAAAAAAAATTAAAAATTAGCTGGGTACGGTGGCACATGCCTATGGAGGCAGGAAGATCACTTGAGCCCCATAGTTCTAGGTTGCTGTGAGCTGTCATTGTGCCACAGCACTCCAGGCTACTGGGTAACAGAACCACACCTTATTTAACAAAAACAAAAACGAAAAACCAACCAACCAACCAAACAAACAAACAAAAAAACCCTGGAAAACAAACAAAAAATACTCTCAATTATGTTAATTAAAGAAATATAATGAAGGCCTGATCCAAAGGGGGAGGAAGTTCTCAGAACATATTGGTTGTTTTGCACTAAGGTGAACTTTTATTTTGAACGTAAAAAACTTACATCCTTTTTCGTATTACAAAAGGTGAAGTAAATACATTCCAGCCCTCAATTGTGACTATTTGTGTTTTGGGAATAAAGGGAACTTTGCACCCTATTTATGACTTCTTCTTATTTCTCTACAATAATCTCATTCAGGGAAATAAAAAGCACATTTGTTTCACTGATTTCTTCTAAGCACATTATAAAAGGCGAGATCACAGACAGAAAAGCTATACTTAAACTACTGGAATGTAAGAGGACTGAGCAATCCCTTGTAGAACAGGCAGAGGTCAGACTTAACACCCCAGCTAGTCCTCGTCGTGCTCTGGATTGGTGATTTCTGAGATATTAATAGAGCAGCGTTATGGGAAAGCTACTCCAGACTTGACACTTCATTTTGAATGTGTACATGTAAATAAATTCAGTATATTTGATCGTCAACCCCCCGTGATACAATTAGGGAAGTAAAGACTCAAAGGTGTAAAATAAAATGGTAAAGCAGAATAAGATGACAAAATTGTATTTTCGCTACTTAATGCGCCATTAAGTCGCATGTATTTTTAAAGCAAGGAAATTCGACAATTTAAACAGCCTAACATAATTTGTTTTGTGGACTATAACTTTAAGAAACTTTTTATGTTAAAACCTCCATTTGTTTATTGAAAACAAACCACAAAATTATGAAGAAAACCAAGCTCAGGAAATATTAATAGAATATTTGATTTTGAAATTTATTTATCACGTGGAAGTATTCTTCTGAATCAAGAGTGTACTATAAAATCACTCAGTCCATATTTATGATGGACTGATCTTACACTCTCCCGGCAAGGTAGGAGGCAGCTAAACAATAGAGAGGTGTTATGAGTAGACATGATAAAAACTAAAGCCAAGTGTCTTGAATTCAAGGGGTTTACAATTCCATCTGGGCTAGAACAACCTGAAGAGGAAAGTTAAAAGGGAAAACCTGATTTTTTCTCTTTAAAGAAAGAAGAAATTGCTTCAGCAGTACACTGAACAGAACTTTTCTAAGATGTCTGATGACAGCCTATCCAATCTCTGTAAAAGTCAGACTAAGTATTAATATATTATCAAAGTTCAGCTTCCATTCTGTCATGTAGCCTTAGTGAAACTCACTTTATATTTTCTTATTGGTTTGTTAGTAATAAAATTCTCTTGGACGTTATTCATATTTGAGCTACTTTATATTAAATTTTATTCTAAGTTAAATAAAATTTATTAAATTTTATCCTAGATTATTCTATTATAGTAAATTTTATTTTGGTTATAAAAACCGTATCAGGATTCATTAAATAGTAGGAAGAGAATGAATACGTGAACCACTAAGTCTTCTACTTGAACACTAGAGATGATAAAACTCAGATCAGTCCTGACCATAGTTTCAATAAAACAGACAAGTTGTTTACATAGCTGTAAGGTAGGTTATTGTTGCATTATGTTTTGCATACTAGTATATTAGTACAGTGTTCAGCATTTAAAATGAGCCCAATAGAGCCTGCTAAACAACAATGACAACTGCAACAAAAAAATTGCTGGGCGTTGTGGTGGGTGCCTGTAGTCCCAGCTACTTGAGAGGCTGAGGCAAGAGAATCACTTAAGCCCAAGAGTTTGAGGTTGCTGTGAGCAGTGACACCACAGCACTCTACTGAGGGTGACATAGTGAGACTCTATCTCAAAAAAAAAAAAAAACAAAAACAAAAACAAAAACAAAAAAAAACCCTGGCAGGTAGACATCTTGTTTGACAAATTAGGAAAACTGAGGCTCAGAAAAATCAAATAGCTCACTCAATTCAACCAATCCAGGAAGTGGGGGAATCTGAGATTAAGTCTTGGTCATTCAGATTGTTCTCTAGCACATACACATACCTCCTGAGAAAGATGACAGACTGAATTTATTTACAGCAATAGTACAGTCACGTGTGCTTCAGTAAAAGGGGCAGAGAGTGGGCACTTTCCCTTGTAGAAGACAGTTAGGCAAAGTCTAAAGACTGGCATTTTCTAGGACACCCTCTGTGGTCAGTAGATTATCATTACCAGGAGGCTACAAAAACACCTCTAGAAGACAGAACATCACTGTTGTGGCTTTCAGGTTGTTTCTCATGTCTTGACATAAAAAGTGTGACACTAGTTCAGAAAAGAGTCCTAGCTTCATTAGCATCAGGACCCTCAAATTAAGAGAAGTTTTTAAAAATTAGAGTCCTCCTCTGAACTAAGGAGAAATTGAGAAAATAAGAGTAAAAACAAAAAGGATTTCTCTTTTGAAAGAAATTTGAATCACTTTAATCAAAACTTAAAGTGGAAGCACAGGGTAGTAGCCATAGGCAATCTTTGTTTCTAAATCACAACATGCCAAACTGCAGATGTTCTTGGAAATTGAGGAATGTGTATGGCTTATATTCCTCTTTCTGCTTAGGGTTCTTGAACATATCTGTACATATTTGGAAAAAGTCAATGTTAGCTCCCAAAAGGACCTTTTTGATGGCATCTTGAAAGGGCAAGATCCTAAAGACAGGTACAGAGAAGTCTGCCCATATTCAACTGTTTTTCCGCTTGCCTCATTTGCCAATTTGGAAGCAGTTTCAAAGTGAGGAGTCAAGCAGAAAATGGCAGCTAAGAAGCAGAGCAGCTGAGAAGAGCTTTCATGAGTCCCATGGCTGAGAAAGTAAAAAACCTAAGTTTGGGGCCCACCAAAAAGGGAATGCCTTTGCAAATGCCTCAGGCTTTTACTCGGGACATTAAAAGACCACCCTCAGAGTAAGAACCTAATAAAGTCTGAAAACCAGTTTGAAATTATCTCAATTCCATATCAGATGAAGGTGCTCTGCCCTTAGCATAGGTTCCTAAAAGCAAAAGTAAATCTTTATAGAAATAAAAGACATCACTCAGAGCCTATGTATTTATATATATATATGTATATGTGTGTGTGTGTGTGTATATATATATTTTTTACAAAGACAATACACCATTAAGAATTCCTGGATGTACCAGAAAACAGGAATAAAAATAAGGAAATAAACAACAGAGACAAGATTCACAGATGATCCAAATATTGGAATTATCAGGAACAAACCATAAAATTTCACTAGAGAAGTACAAACTATAAGAATAAAATGAAAATTCTAGAACTAAAAACATATTATACAATAACTCAACAAACTGAAAATTTAAACTAAGAAATGTACTTATAATAATATAAAATCATGAAATACTTAGTAATATTTAAAAATGTATGGGCAAGACTGTATACTTAATACAATTAGAAACAGAAATAAGGACCAAAATAAATGGAGACGTATGCCATGATCATATATTGGAAAACTCAATACTTTTAAGATGTCAATTTTCTCCACACTGATGAATACATTTAACAGAATTTCATTCAAAATCCCAGCAGGCATTTTTAGAAACTGAAATACCAATTCTAAAATATATGTTAAATTATAAAGGACTTAGAATAGCCAAAATAATTTTGGGAAAAAAGAAAAGTAGGTGTCTTTCACTATACGATTTCAGGATTTACAAGGCTATAATAATCAATAATGTGTCACTGGCTTAAAGATAGATGAGTACTTATTAACAGAGCAGAGAAGAATAGAAATTCAGGCAATCAGGTGATTTTTAACAAAGGTTCCAGGATAATTTGATGAAGGACAGGAAAATCTTTTCAGAAAATGCTGTAAGAGTAACTAGATTCCCATTTTGAAAAACTTATCAACTCTCATTATCATTATACCACACAGAAAATTAACTTTAAATGGATCAGAAACACAAATATAACATATTGTGATTAAAATAAGGGAATTTTATGAACAGCTTTATGCTAATGAACTTAAATGTTTTAATAATATGTGGATTCATAGAAAAATACAATTCATGAAAGCTACTCTTCAAAAGGTAATACTAAGGAAAAGGCAGGCCACAATCTAGAAGAAAAACAGTTACAACATACACTCATATCTAACCAAAAAAGTATACACATTATACTACAACTCAATTATATTAGCAAGCAATTCAGTTTAAAAATGGGTAAAGGTTTGAAGAAACTTGACAAAAATGAGATAACACCATATTCCCACTCAACAGCTAAAACTAAGACTGAGAATACCAAGTGCAGACATTTGATCAAAAAGCCAATCTTCAAGAAATATGTTCAAGACCTCCAGTAGAGGCCCAGAAGCTTAGATAGCACAGAAACCTATACATATTATGCAAAACTTTCTGTCCTTCTACACAATTTCATGAATAGCAGGTTCATACCGGATCCTACCACAGATGTTAGTGACCTCAGCTCAATTCTTTTCAGTACCTTTTCACTTAAAGACAGCTCTTCAGGCTTTTCTTTGGAATATCTGAATTGCTACAGCACTACTCTTGCACTTTGGGGCCTTTAAGGAAAATGAGGATTATATAGTGAATCTAATCACTGCAATACTGCAACACTTATCTGGTAAGTGGGAAACATAGTCTGCAAGCTCTGGACAAAGGGATGATTCATGTCCCAGATGGAACACAGTGGATACCATGAGATTTACACTACTCAGAATTTCCACCAATTTAAAATTTATTATTTCTGTAATTTTCCATGTAATATTTTCGGCCCTCACTTGACCAACAATAACTGAAACCATGAAAAGAGAAACCATGGATAAGGGGATTACTATAGAAGGAAGAAATTTAAGTGCAGATGCAGGTAGGTTGGAAGATGGGAACATGAAAGAATTCCTGGCTCATGCTGACAATTCTTTTTTCAACAAAATATGCTGTGGTGTCATGAGTTGAAAAGGAATTTTGTGATTAAGAAGGGAAATGAATGAAAAATATGGCCTACAGAGGGCAAGAGCAAACTAGAGAAAAGGAGGACTGATTGCCAATTCAGGTGTCATATCACACTAGTCCACCCATTTGTTAACCTGTTATAAATGCATGCAGGTATTCATCCACGGTTTGAGTTTTGCCCAGCAAGTGCTAGAAGTCAGGGAAAACAATGGAGGACATTTTCAAAGGAGTGATTGAAATGCCATAATTTCTGAATACATAGTCTTGCCAAGCCAGTGTAAGTCACTAGTATAATGGTGGCAAAATGGAGAGAGTACTTATCTCCCCATTTAAGGTTGGTTGTACATGATGGGAAGACAGGGACATAAGGAAAAATTAAAGTAACTAAATGAGATCTAGTCAAAGCCAAAATATCTAATGAAGAAATAAACTTATTCTTTATTCCACACATTCATTCTGAGGTCCAAAAACTATTATATCCTGTCTTCTAAGTCAGCCTCTTTCCATATCTATTGTAGCTTTAGCTCTAACCTTTTTTCACGTTTTTTAACATCTTCCGGTTTGTCTCCTCATCCCCAGGTATCTTGCCTCCTTCTTCCCCTATTTCTGACCAGTCTTTAATAATACTGCAAAATTGGTCATTTTTAGCTCTTACATAAATATATGCCATGGTAATCCTCAAAGCACAGTTTTCTTTACAATACCTACTACCAAGACCATTGAAAAGTTTTAGAAACAATAATATGCCTTACTTGGCTACTCTGGACAATCTTTCTGGATTCTCAGGTCCACTCTCTGTTTCTCTCAGGAAATATCTGGAAGTCTCTACTCCTTTTCCCCTTGGCTTTCATAATTACTGTTTTTATATAGGCCACAGACTCAAAGAGCTCTGAAATCCGAAGATAAAAGTGTTAACAAAGGTAGAAGAAATATTCTGGGAGAACTGACCAACTTGTGCAGCTGACCATTTTACAATTAGTCTAAAACTAAAGTGTGGACACATACACAGATTTTATTTTTGCAACATAGTTGTTTCCATGCCATATCTAAAAACAAAACAGAGCTAATGCACTTTCACGAGTTAAGAGGTTACATCTAGTAAAAGTACTTTTCCTCTATCTTGTAGAGAAGTGACAAAATTTTCCTGTGGAACACATTTGCGCAAGCGGCCTTTCTTCAGTTAACATTTTAAAAAGACTAAGTCCACATCACAAACGCAGAAAATTGTGTGTTTTGAAAAAGATTTTAAAAGTCTAAGCAATTCCTTAACAGAATCACTACCAAAAAAAAAAAAAAACAAAAACACCACACACACACCCGGAAGACATTCTTCCTTAAACAACTTAAAATATTGCCGGTTCCACACGAATAGTCTAATCGCCTGTCTGACATACAGAAACAGACCGACAGACGGGTGGACCAAGCTGGTTCAGGAAGACTTAGAAAGGCTGGGACCGCACCCAGCATGAATTTAGATCGTTTACGACTAAGAGGAAAATACAGCTCAAGTTTTTACCTCATATACTAACTTTCCACAGAGATTTCCAGCAACCTAACACACAGCCAGAAACCCAAACCCTGTGGGCGGGAGCTAAGACAAAAACCCATCACACCACCATTTCCGCCTGGTCGGGCCAGGCAACGTGCAAAGATGGAGAAAGACGTACACGCCAGCGACTCCTGAGACCCTTACGCCCACAATGTGCGCAAGCGCAGAGTGAAGCCCCGCCCAGACGGGGCGCGCGCACCAGCAACCAGGGCCCGCAGGCGGCGCCTGGGGCTTCCGCCCTGAGGCCCGACGGTCGCCGCTCGGTTCCGGTGCTAGCCCCGCCCTCACGCGGGAACCGTCCAGAAGTCTTAATATCCGGGACCAGACCCTGGCGCCGCCGCGCATTTCCGGCGATGGGCGCGGAGGAAAGGATCCGGTGACGCCTCTTCCCCTCTCCCCAGTGGCCTAGGTTCTGGCTCTCGGTGCGGCAGCGCCATCTGGTGCCGAGTCTGACACCGCCCTCGGAGGGGGCGCGCGCCCTTCTCTCGGAACCTTCCAGAGCAATCGCGGCCCCGGTTTCCTTTCTCCCGCCCTCGAGGTGGCGGGGGTTGGGGGAGGACCTCCAAGTCCCCGCCCAGTGCAGTTCCCGCGCGGGAGGGACTTTGTGGTCACTCTAAAGCGGAAGCTACGTGTACAAGGAGCTTTACAAACCCAAAAGGGAGGGGGAAATGCGTTCTTTCTCTAGTTCTAAGCCCAGGAAAAACGGTTCCCTCTGTTTTCTTTGATCTCGCAAGCCTAGTTACTGGGCCACTCCCAGTCACCCCCGCGCCTGTTCTTTACACGGTGGAGACTGAGATCCTCTTCTCATTTGGTGGTTAGGTGGCATAGACTTTGTGGCTTAGACTGGCCTCTGTTGGAAAGCTTTTTGTTTCACCAGTAAAAGGGGTTTTGTGAAAGCCTCCAGTTCAAGTGTTAGGAATCCATGGAGGAACGAGGAATTTAGGTAATTTACTTTAAAACAAGATAAAGAAATTCTGAAAGGTAACCTCCCAGAAGTTCAGACTAGGTATAGTTTGCCTGGCATACTTATTTTGGAGAAGGAAAGTTTCCTTTAATGACGAGTTATTCCCTGTAAACTTATATTTTCCTGGTAGCTTGTAGGCCTGACAGATAGTATTAGCTATTTTCAGTGTTTTATTGGAATGGTGATTTGAGTATCAAAATATATAGGGAAAGTGAAATTTCCCTTAAAATTCAGATATTAGCACATGGAATCTTGACTACTACATATAGCAGTGGTTATCAAACCTAAGCGTGTATCACAATTCTCTAGAAGGCTTGTTAGAACAGATTGAGCCTCAACCCCAGACTTTATAACTGGGAGGGAATGTCAGGGGATTGAGCTTGATAAATTTTCAGGTAGGGCTGTACTTGAAAAAATTTAGAGTTTAGGATTGCTTTGTCAATAATGTTCTCTGCTGTTGCAGGAAAGATAGTACTAAGTTATGACTCTAAAACTAGACAAATAAGAATTACTTTGACCTGTGACTGGTAAGTAATAAACTAAACCATAAATCCAGGAAAGAGCTACGAAGTGAATATTCACACTAAACCACCTAGTTAATATGAATATATTATGTGTGTGATCATGTGATAGAGCAGTGGTTCTTAACCTTTGTAATGCCACGACACTTTAATGCAGTTTCTCACGTTATAGTGACCCCCAACCATAAAAACCATAAATTTTCATTGCTACTTCATGACTGTAATTTTGCTACTGTTATGAATGGTAATGTAAATATCTGATATGCGGGATGTATTTTCATTGTTACAAAGGGGTTACAACCCACAGGTTGAGAACTGCTGTGGTAGAGGGTGGTGTAATACAAAGTATACTATTTATTTCAATTACTTCAAAGTAATTTTACTCACAAAAATTAGGTGTGGCCACTTCCCCAAATATTTGGGAGGGTGAGGCAAGAAGATGGCTTAAACCTGGGAGTTTGAGCAGTGAAGACTCTACTGCACTCTAGCCTAGGCAACAAGCAGGACCCTGTCTAAAAAAGAAAAAATAGGACCCATTGGGTGGCTCAAACCTGGAAATTAGCACTCTGGGAGGCCAATGCAGGTGGATCCCTTGAATTCAGGAGTTCAGACCAGCCAGAGCAGGAGTGAGACCCCACTACTAAAAGAAAAAAAAAAAAAGAAAGAAAGAAAGAAAAGAAAAAATTAGCTAGTCCAGTGCCTGTACTCAGGAAACTGAGGCAGAACAATCACTAGAACCCAGGAACTGGAAGTTGCTGTGAACTAAGCTGATGACAGGGCATGAGACAGAGCAAACTCTGACTCCAAAAAAGAAAAAAGGTACCCAGTGCTTTAATTTGCAAAATTTGTAAAAGTGATTATCTCAGAACTTGTTTATCTCATCTTTTCATCAGCCGTTTTCTCAACTTAAGTTTGTCAAATTAATTCTATGTCGATGCATTAAGTGACCATGTAACCATGAACAATGTGCATGGCACACTACAACTTTTATCCTTGTTTTTAATAGACATAAACATATTGATAGGTTTATGTTCATAACTCATTTCTAAAACTGATAAAATTGTGGAATATTCTAGTGTGAGTGACTTTAATATAAAAATAACTGACAAACTCTAGATTTAATGAATTAATGTATCTAAAAATCAATGAAGACAACTGAAATGGTGCTTTTCTAATAATTCAGTAATGTTTCCATTAATCAAAAGCAATTTAACCTCACTGAAGTGATTGAAGGAATAAATTCACTGTGAGCTTTGAGAAATGAATCCATGCTGTCTAATATGTAAGTTATTGATCACAAACTATAACAGATTGGTGAGATTGTACCTAATACATTTTTATAAAATCAAATTTTAATCACATTTTTTTTTCTTTCAGTGTATTTTAGGTCCATTCACTAGATTGTTTATTTCTATCTCAATGTTGGATGCTGTGTTCCCTAAATCATTTTATTTCTAAAGCAGTTCATGGGCTTTGAGAGTCCTTATGGAAATATTAAAGGCTCATTTTCCTCACATTGAATGAGTCCAATTTTATTGACTCATTTTTACTGACAACTAATGGCTTTTTAGTAGTAACCTGCTGAGTGAAATATTTAGTCTTACTAAATTTGGTATTCATAGACTAAAATTATAGCATTATAAATAACTGAGGATTCTAATTCAGTACTTCATTAAAATTGTCTGGTGCCACCAACTCTTGGCAACTTTGCAAACTCTTGCTCTATATGCACACGTGCAGGCATTTGGCATTCCCATAATATTCAAGAAGGCTGCCTTCCTGACAGTTTACCACTAATGTTATCTTGAGGTGTTAACTCTTCTTAATTATGCCTATTCTTCCACTTAGTACATTTTTAGAATTATGTGGGGTTTTACATTGTGAATTGCTTTGTCCTTTTGTAATTGCTATGCTTTATAATTTGGCTATTATTTTCTACTTCTCTGTTTTCTTTTAAAGTCACTGAGCATTATTTGGTTTACTGGACTTCAGTCCTGCCCCATTCAATCTGATTGACTTTCCATCAGAAAAAGAAAAAAAAATGTTGAGCACAATAAAGATCCTAAAATCATGGTATTGCCCAAGTGGAATGAGTACTTTGTGTTTGAATAATTATAAATTAACCATTTAAACCAAGGAAGGAAAGGTATATGTTCTATGTGTTATTGTCATGAATTCACTAATGAAGCTCGGAGATGTGATGTAAAGCACAGCTCATTACTAATGCTCCCTGCGGTATTTAAAGAATATTATTGCTATAGTTTGGTTTGTTTGACCCCTTCGAATCTCATGTTGAAATCTAATCCTCAGTGTTGGAGGTGGGGCCCAGAGGAGATGTTTCTGATCATGGGAGCAGATTCCCATGAATGGCTTGGTGCTGTCCTCCTGATAATGAGTTCTTGCTTTGTTAGTTCCAATGAGATCTGGTTGTTAAAGAGCCTGGCACTTTCCTCCCCTCCTTCTTGCTTCCTTTTTTCCCATGTGATCTCTATATATATTGGTTCCCCTTTGGATTCTGCCATGAGTGAAACCAGCCTGAATCCTTCACCAGAAGATGTTGGTGCCACGCTTCTTGTGCAACATGTATAACTCTAATGCAAGTAAACTTTTTTCTTTATAAATTACCCAATCTCAGGTATTCCTTTAAAGCAACACAAGTATACTAAGACAATTATTAAATAACCCTATTTTGTTGACTAAAAGTAGTTAGCAATTTATGACTTTTTAAAAAATTTATTATGGGTATTAACATTTCCATTTGGGTAATTTTGTCAAGAAGCAATCTGTGAAATGTCATAGTTTACTTGTGAGCAAGGACCGGTGGTAGGGTTTGATATAGTAATTAGATTAGGACTCCAGTGTCAGATTTACTTTGGAAAGTGATTTCTAGTATTAATTATGTTGTAGTCCTCTTTTCTGAACATCTGTGGAAAAAAGCATTTCTTCAGGGAGAAGTGAAAAATAAGTTGATTCAGCTGTTATAGGTTTCATAGTTGTTATGTATATATTTTTAGTAGTATTTTTGCTATTCTCAATGTATTAATTCTTTTTAGTGTAGCTAACAATATTTGCATTCACGTTTTGACTAAGTATTGGACCAATTTTTTAATTCTTTGTATACTGGCAGTATATCATCCTTTGTCAGTCACTGTCAATTGGATCTCTGTGGTCTTCATACTGCTTTATCATAGTGTTTGAAACATAGTTCTTTGACTTTTTAATCTTTTTGGCTTGTAACATTGTAAATCTCAAAATACTTATGATTTCTGCCAGGTTATTCATTGGAAGTAAGTTTTAATTAATTCTTCTGTACTCATTTTTAAAGGCCATTTGCATTATGGTGAGGTAAATTTATAAGTTTATCAGGGGTTATCAGATTAATAGTATTATTTATGATCTACATAAATAGAAGACTAATACATTGTACATGTTCCAGTGATAATTTTTATGTTTAATGTGTGGATAAATTACAATAATTCTCTTAAAATCTAAGTACTGATACAGATCATACATTTTTTTGGAATAACATATTTTAAGCCCTAAACACTTGTGGATGAAATATTTTAAACATTTGATGAAATATTAAGATACATCTAAGCTTAACATACTAATTTGAGCAGGACCAATTATAATACGTTAGAAAAAATAAGAATGTAATGGTATTTTTATGCAGCTTTGACATATTACCACAAAAATAGCTATTTCCCAGTAGGTACTGTAAGGAGCCAAGCCCCTTGGCTTCCTAAAGGTTCACTGAAAAATCACTGACATGAGACAGACTGATTAATAGGATATAGTCATATAAATTTATTGAACATGTATATACAGGCTTCAGAATTAAGACCCAAAGGTACAGGGGAAAGTGTCCAATTTTTCTTTGCTTAGGTGCAACCAAGTATTGACAGCTATGTAGAAATATGATTGGACAAAAAGGGTATGATCTAATGCTAGCAAGGTATGTGGGGAGACCTAGCAAGGCTTGTAGCTGTGTAGATCTTCTTAGTCCCTCTGAGCAGCATTTCTTACTTCTGGGTGTGGGACAGGGCCCTCACTCAAATAGGGGTCTTATGACCTAATGTCAAACAGGTAGGTCAGATGATTTATTTATGGACAGTTTTTATACAGAATATTTTTAGAATTTATGGTTGGCTTTCAGGAAAATGCTGGCTCTTACGACTTGCCTTGGGGAAGGATTTTAGTTTCTATGATTAGTCACAGGGAAGACTACACTAAGAAGTAGGAGGACAGGAGAAGGACATGGAGAAACTTGCATCCAAGGCTTTCACTTTGGGGTGCTGTTTCCTGAACCCCATCAATATTTTTCAGTATTATTACATACTATTTCATGGTTAATATTTTAGCTATGTATTGATCAGCAGTAGTCATTAACTGTACTGAAAAACTGAAGATCTAGCTCTTCAGTGGCCTTAAGATTTTGGTTATATAGAGGTAGCTATGGTGTCAGTCCCACTATTTTAAATAAATATGTTTCTATACTAGATGAAATTCAGTACCTTTAAGGAAATTTTTATTAAACACTTTGTGTCTGGTACAGTGTTCCCCCAAGTAAAAAATAATACTGTATAAAATTCTACATATGTGGGTTCACATATTTATACCTTTTCCACAAACATGAGACTTTGGGATTCTATGTTTATAAAAATATGAGAAGTTTTTCTTGAAGATTTTTTTTTAATGACAATAAAACATAGGATCCTGAAAAGAGAAAAAGGAGTTAAGATACAGAGAAGAGCAAATGTACATAAAGCTTTTTGTAATAAAACCTTGAGAGAAATACAGAAAGCTGAGGCAAAGTAAGAAAAGGAATTAAAACATGTAAAGTTTTATAGTAAGAACAAAGTGCTATTATAGTCATTAATGCATTAGCATAAACTGCTCTTTAACATAAACCATGCATTAGGAAAGGTCTGAAGAATATCTCACAGTATACTGGCATTTTCATCTTCAGTTATCCTAAGCTATTTAAGGCAACTGATTAATAAAAAGCACTGATCTCTTCATAGAGATACAGGGGAAAATGTTTCTTGCAATTCTTATTTACATCAAAGAAACATGTTCATAAGCATCTTAGAAGATTGGTGGATTAAAGGAATCCAAAAATGTGTTTAGGAGAAAGGGATAAGAGTTATTGGAAAATATCTGTTATTTCTATTTTAAAATACCTAAAATGCCAGTAATTGATTTAATTGAGCTGTCTGCTTTTTTTAGATGTACCTAAACTCTAGTCTTTGACCCCTGCTTTCTTTACCTGGTAGGCTGAAAGTATTTTATTCCTACTTTATTTGAAAATAAAATTTTGGGGGAATATAACTATCATGTTGATAAGTCATGCTGGGTGAAGAAATAAGTTTAAAACAACTCCAATGCCAGAAAAAAAAATTATAAAAATTAAGAATATTTACTGCAATGCACTGAATATAATATGCCTAAGTAATATTTTATTTAAAATGAATTGAATTTCTTTTACTTAAAATGAGCAAAGTGTACATGCATCAAAATAAATTCTAGGTAAACCAAAATAATATATGTAAAGAAAGACAAAACCCTAAATCACACGAAATTGCGTGTGTATTCTATCCAAATGTATACTATCCAATATGTATTCTTTGGATAGAAAAACACTATTTAAAATCACAAAATCAATCAGAAATCAGAATAAAAGGTGACAGATAATTTTTACTACATAAAAATTTTAAGATGTTTTCTCAAACAAAAAAGAGAAAATATTTTCCTTAGTATGTCAGTTGAAATAAAACACAGAAAAAGGTAATAAAATTCAACAAGGAGCCAAAATAGATAAAAAGGAGTATAATAAAAGTTCTACTTTTCTCATTTCCCAAATTGGCAAAGATATCAAAAATTAATACTTAATTTTGATAAAAGTCCTATGGGTGTAATTTTGCCATATTTACATAAAAATAAAGGAAGCTCAATTAAATTTGAATTTCAGGTAAACAGTAATAACACAATATTTGGGGCATCCTTGTACTAAAATCCTATTCATTATTTATCTGAATTTAACTGGTATTCCATATTTTCTATATTTTCTTTGGAAATTCTTACTATGAGGATTCTCCCATGAGTAGCTGACAGGCATTAAAATTTTAATATTCTGGAAAGTAATTTGTCATTATACACCAAGAACACTAAATATGTTCATGAACTTTGACTTAGTTGTTCCAAGTCTGGTAAATTAAAGAGTTAGAGCATAGAAAAAGATAATATGAGACTAAATATCTGTCAGAAAATTAGGAACAAATGCATAATAGAGGAAATAGTAATATAAACTTTTTATTAGAAATAGTGTTATTAAGTAGCCCTTAAACATGATGTTGAACTTTATCAATTTGGGAAGATTAGTAAAATTTACATGACAAAATGATATAGTGGTGTCCTCTTTCCTAGTTATAGAAATAAGTCTTAAACGGTAACAATCACTGTGTATGGTATGGATTTATGGCTAATTTTATTTATTTCCTTGTGTTGTATCTGTCCTTTTTAAATTTATCTACAATGAAATTCTATAAGAGTTACAAAAATTTGTAAGTCACTTACATTTGCTCACTAATAATCTCCTGAAGTAGATGTGTAATAAAACAATATCCAGTGGTATTGTTGCATCTAAAAAATTACATATTAAACAATGAGCATACTTACATGAAAGGAAAGCACATCAGTACCACTATTAGCATCAGATTAAGTAGAGTTTGGGGGAGAAAGCATGGCATAGGATAATTTAAAACTACTGCAACACAGTGATGTACCATAAAGAAATATATGAGCTAAAACCAGGAGAAGTGATTTTTTTGAGAGAGGAAAATAGAATTGAGAAAAAGAAGACATGGTTGACCCCATAAAAACTAAGTTCCCCCTTTCTCTTCACAGAGAATTTGGAAGGTGTTATTAGCATTCAGCTATCGGTTGAAAAAAATTCAAATGTACAAAGGCCATTAGTTCTTAAAAGCGAAGCAATGCATAGAAAGCTTATTGGCACAATATAACTGTTTGATGAAATGGACTGAAGCCATTTCTGTGAAGTGGACTGGTGTGGATGCCTGAATCACAAAATATTACACAGTTAAATGTTAGCATATAAATAAGGTTTTGAAAAATCAGGACTCATATTGATAGGTGTGGTACATTTCAGTTAATTAAGCTAATTATAAATTGGTGGCTTTTTCTTTTAAAAAAATGTTTCAAAGTATACTGAAAAAGATTATGATGTCTTGTGCTGTACAGTAGAACTAATGAAGAATTCAATATTATTTACTTTTTAAATACACCTCTTACTATACAACTATCAGTCTATTTGCAATTACATAAAAAAAAATAAATGTAGAATCTTAGGATTTGAAAAACATAAGATGATAAAAATGTATAGTTGTAGCAACAAACTTAATAGATCTATTACTGAATCATCAAAATGCCTCAATAAATTCTCCAAACCAGAAATCTATTACTAGTTTCTCTAATAAAAAGAAATAAACTTGATCTGTGAATTGTAAATGTACACCCCAGTGTGGCTTCAACATCACCTGGGAACTAGTTGCAAATAATAGATTCTAGACACATCACCCAAACCTACTGAATGAAAAACTCTGAGCATAGAGCCCAGTATTTTAAAATTTAAAAATCCATGTTTGAACAAGCTTTTAGGTAATGCTGATGCATGTTCAGAAGTCTGAAAACCACTAAACTGGATAAAATAATGAAACTTTAAACAAAACCCCAAGCTTCTTGGAATTAAGAAATAACCATAGTTCAAAAAGGGAAATAAACAAATACAAACATAGATTAATCAGGAAAAAAATGGGAAAAATCAGGAAAACAACATAGATTAATGAGGAAAAAATATCAGAGGTTCTTAAACTACTCTGCAAAGAAGGTAGAAGTTAATAATTAGATTTTAAAATTATATTACTAGAATAAATTAACCATTTTATTAAGTAATTTTAAAAACAAAAAGGAAGCAAAGGGAAAACTGTAGTAAAGACAAAAGCAGTAATAGTAAATATAGTAGAAAATTTGGAAAAAGTTAAGAAATCACAGTATAATACATTTAGAAAATCCCAATAAGAAAATTTAGAAATAATAAAGGAGTTATAGCACATAGAAAAAAAAACCCACATTAAATAGCTATTTAAGTTATCATCAAATTTGAAAATCCTGAAGTGGATGATTTCTAGAAAATGTGGTTTACCATAAAACAGAATTAAAAACAAATCATCTGATAATCTCCATAGATGTACAAAAAAGCATTCAGTAAAATCCAGCAGTCCTTCATGATGAAAACCCTCAACAAATTAGTCATAGAGGGAATGTACCTCAAAATAATGCAAGTCATATGACAAAGCCACAGCCAACATACTGAATGGAGAAAAACTGAAAGCATTTCCCCTAAAAACTGGAACAAGACAAGGATAATCACTGTCACCCCTTCTGTTCTACTTAGTATGGAAGTCCTAATCAGAGCAATCAGGCAAGAAGAGGAATAAAGGACATACAAATCAGAAAAGAGGATGTCAAACTATGCCTGTTGGCCAATGATATAATCTTATAACTAGAAAATCCTAAAGACTTTTAGAAGTGATGAAAAAATTCAGTAAAGGCTCAGGTTACAAAATTAATGTACACAAGTCAGTAACATTTGTAAACACTAAGAACAACCAAGCTGAGAGTCAAATCAACAATGTTATATCATTTATAATAGTTGCAAAGAAAATAAAATACCTGGAAATATACTTCTTCAAGGAGGTAAAAGATCCCTACAGGGAGAACTACAAAATACTGATGAAATCATAGATGACACAAACAAATGGAAAAACATCCAATGCTTAAGGATTGAAAAAAATCAATATTGCTAAAATGCTCATACTGTGCAAAGTGATTTACAGATTTCATGTCATTCTCATCAAAATATCAGTGTCATTTTTTTCAAAGAGGTAGGGGAAAAAAATCAACTTTTGGGGGGGCTTATTTATTTAGCTTCTTTTAAATTTCAGAGTAATATGAGGGTACTGATGATTAGGTTACAAGTTGTAGTTGAACCCTTTACTCAGGAAGTATGCTGTATACCCTTACATCGTGCCCATTAGATGAGTGTTTACCAGTCTTCCTCCCTTCTACCCACTCCCCTTTCCCTCCACAAAATGAAAACAAAACAACAACAACAAAAAAACAAACAAACAAACAAACAAAAAAAACAGCTCCAATAGCCAAAGCAATCCCAAGCAAAAATTAAAAGTCTGGAGGCATTATGTTATCTGACTTCACACTATACTACATGACCACAGTAACCACAGCATGGTACTGGTATAAAAGCAGATGTCCAGATCAATAGGCCAGCCCTACTGGAGACTATCATAAATGAAAACTTCTCAAGTTTTACTAAAGACTCCAACACACTACTTTCAGATGGGTATCAAAACCCAGGTCATCTCAACTTAAACAGAACCTCTCCAAGACACTGTGCAATGGACTTGTCCAAAATCAAGATGAAAGAAAAATTCTATCAGCAGCCAGGAGTAAGTGCCAACTGACCCACAGAGGCAGAGCCATTAGGATGACAGCTGCTTTTCATCTGAAACCTTCCAGGTCAGAAGAGAATGGTCATCCAACTTCCACATTCTTGATCAAAATAATTTTCAGCCCAGAATTCTATATCCTGCTAGTCTAAGCTCTAAACTAAGTTTCAAAATTGATGAAGAAATCAAATCTTTTGTGGATATAAAAGCACTAAGAAAATTTGCCACAAGACCAACTCTACAGGAAATACTCAGATTTATTATGAACACTGACCACCACAATGGACCACCAGCAAAGTAAACACCCAGAAGCTAAAGGTCAAAACTTAGCTTCCACAGTGACACAAAGGATAAAGCTACACAATGGCCTTTCATAAAATAAGAAGAATAGAACTCCACCACACTTATCAATTCTCTCACTAAATGTCAATGGACTGAATTCACCACTGAAGAGGCACATATTGGCTGATTGGATAAAAAAAAAAAAAAAAAAAAGCACAAGCCATCCATGCATCCCTAGCCTTGAAGGACAAATCAAGACTTGGGGTTAAGGGATGGAAAACAATATTTCAAGCCAATGCAAATCAGAATAAAAGAAGGGTTTCAATCTTATTTTCAGATACAAGTGAATTTCAAGCAACTAAAGCTAAGAAAGACAAATGAATAGGTGGTGCTTGTGGCTCAAGGAGTAGGGCGCTGGCCCCATATACCAGAGGTAGTAGGTTCAAACCTGGTCCCGGCTGAAAAAAACAACAACAACAAAAAATACTAGTCAAAGGAACAATACAACAAGAAGACATTTCCATTTTAAATATTTATCCACCCAACTTAAATGCTCCCAGATTTATGAAACAGACCTTGATAGATCTGAGCAATATGATCTCCCATAACATCATAATTCTGTGTTGCCCCCAAAATAAGACCTACCCCCAAAATAAGCCCTAGCAGGATTTCTATGAATTTGTTAAATATAAGTCCTACCCCAATAATAAGACCTAGTGATGGTGCATTTTGGTGCAGAGAGGAAGACATCCTTTGAAAATAAGCCCTAGTGTGTCTTCTTGAGAAAAAATAAATATAAGACGGTATCTTATTTTCAGGGAAACACAGTAGCCAGGGAGTTTAACATTCCTCTGACACAACTGGACAGATCGTCTCAACAGAAACTAAACAAAGATACAAAGAACTTAAATGTGACCCTAGAACAAATGGGATTAATAGACTTATACAGAACACCCCATCCCAAAGCTAAGAAATATGCATTTTTCTCATCAGCCCCTGGTACATACTCTAAAATGGACCACATCCGAGGATAAAAATAAAATCTCAGCAAAATTAAAAAAACAGAATTATACCTTGTATCTTCTCAGACCACAAAGCAATAAAGGTGGGTCTCATGCCAACAAATATGTTCATCCCCACACAAAGATTTGGAAATTAAATAACTTTATGCTGAAAGATAGCTGGGTTCAGGAAGAGATAAAAGAGGAAATTGTTAAATTCCTCAAAGATAACAACAATGAACACACAAGTTACCAAAACCTGTGGGATACAGCAAAAGTAGTCTTAAGAGGGAAATTTATCGTCTTAGCTGCCTACATTTGAAAAACAGAAAGAGAGTGCATCAACAAACTTATGAACCATCTTATGGAATTGGAAAAAGAACAATCTAATCTCAATCCCAGCAGAAGAAAAGAAATCACCAAAATTAAATTGGAGATTAAAGAAATTGAAAACAAAAGAATCATTCAGAAAATTAATGAAGCAAAAAGTTGTTTTTTTGAAAAGATAAATAAAATTGATAAACCTTTGGCCAGATTGACTAGAAACAGAAAATAAAAATCTCTAATAACCTCAATCAGAAATGATAAAGGGGAAATAACATTAGATGCCACAGAGACACGAGAGATCATCTTTGATCTCTACAAGAAACACTATGCCCAGAAATTTGACAATGTCAAGCAAATGGATCAATACCTGGAATCACACCCTCTCCCTAGCCTTAATTAAGAAGAAATAGAGCTCTTGAACAGACCATTTTCAAGAACTAAGATCAAAGAAACAATAAAAAATCTGCAAACAAAAAAATGCCCTGGTTCAGATGACTTCACACCAGAATTGTATCAAACCTTCAAAGAAGAGGTTATACCCATGCTGAAGAAATTATTCCAAAAAATTAAGAAGGAAGCAATCATCACCCTGATACCAAAACCAGGAAAAGATCCAACTAAAAAGGAGAATTTCAGACCAATTTCACTAATGAATATAGATGCAAAATTTTTCACTAAAATCTTAGCTAATAGATTACAGCTTATCATCAAAAAAGTCATACATCAGAATCAAGTAGGTTTCATCCCAGGAATGCAAGGCTGGTTTATTATATGTAAGTCCATAAATGTTATTCACCATTCAACTGAAGTAAAACCAAAGACTACATAATCCTCTCAATAGATGGAGGAAAAGTATTCGATAAAATCCAGCATCCTTTTTAAATTAGAACACTGAGGAGTATAGGCATAGGTGGTGCATTTCTTAAACCGATCGAAGCTATCTATGACAAACTCACAGGATTACAGACTATTTACTCACTGAGGAACTGAATCACAACAGCAGTTATTTTTAGGACTACAGTTTTAGGACCAAGTGTCAGAATGCAAACTAGAGATAGACCCTCCCTCAGAATCTCATCATACTCTTAGTTCTGGACTCAGAAAAGGGCAAGATGTGTGTGTCTGTGTGTGTGTGTGTGTGTTTAAACAGAGTTATGTAATCACAGAAATCATGAGACTTCAGGAAACCAGGTCAAGAAAACTGATCTTTCATGAAAAGTGTTCTCTCCTCTTCTCTACTGCTCCAACTTCCCTCTGATTTCCTTTCTCTCCCTTCAGACTCCCTCTTGTATTTGCCTTCTGCTGCTTCTAGCTCTATCCTCTGTTTACTGGTGGCCTGAAGAACTCAGGCAGTGCCTGTAAAACTTTCCTCCTCTATCAGTCAGCTATTATTGTGTAACAAACCAGCCCATGGTATAAAACCTCAAGCATTTATTTAGCTCAGCATTCTGAGGTATGGCAATTTAGGCTGCGCTCAGCAGAGAGGTACTTCCCTCTTGGCCAGGCTTCTTGGATAACCAGGGCACTGTCCTGATCCCAGCAAGCCAGCCCAGGATAGCTCACATGGCAGTGGCAAGGATCCCAAGAAAGACAAGCAGCATAAAAGCCTTAAGACCAAGGTTTGGGGCTATCACACAATCACTTCCACCCTATCCCACTGGCCAAGGGAAGATGTAAGGCTAGTCTAGGGTCAAGAGGTATAACATTAAATTTCAGCCCTTGACC
This sequence comes from Galago senegalensis, assembly GCA_963575145.1. NCBI lineage: Eukaryota > Metazoa > Chordata > Mammalia > Primates > Galagidae > Galago > Galago senegalensis. The sequence continues at coordinate 9,716 of CAUYTI010141115.1, read as the reverse complement.
CAAGGAGCTAAAAAAGCCACATGGCAAATGCTAAGGTGCAAGTAGGCATGAAACAGTGGAGACCCAAATGCCATGGAGCCCCTATACCCTAACTCAGGCCTGGCCATCTGGCAACATTACTATTCCTGACCTGTGCATTGGCAGATGCTGACGTCATAGGCGGGGGCCCACATGAGGCCACACTTTCTGGACCCTCAGCCTAGAAGCAGCTCTACAGTTTCTGGGCATACATGACCCACCCTGGCCAGTGAAGCTCCTTCCAAAGCAGTGGCCCTCCTTTTCCCTGTGGGCCAGGAGGACTTAAGGAGAAGAGTCTTGCTGGGGGTAGTCAGGAGCCTGGATACCAGCCTAGGATGTGCAGCTGAGGCTCTACAGGAGGAAAAGGCTCCAACTACAAGGACACTTGGACCCAGGAACAATGGACAAGCCAGACTTTGAGCTAGCGGGGTAGAGAAGATGGGGAAACAGGGAGCTAGGGGCAGCAGGAGGGAAGGGAAAGATGAGAGGGAGGAAAAGGAAAGGTGGAGACAGTAAAGTGGGGGCAGATAGGATGAGAATAGGGGAGGGGGAAGGCAGGATGGGAAGACAAGGAGGAAGAGAAGAAAGGAAAGCAAAGCAAAGCGGCTCCTACAGAAAACAGCACTGCAGTCAGGGCCCACGGGACCCAGCCCTCAACCCCCATCTCCTCAGCCCTCATCCTGTCAGCCTCATGCCCTCTGCTCTCAGCAACTCAGCCCCTTATCTCCACGTTCCCACATCCCCTCAGCCCGTCATCCACTCAGTCCTCAGCCCCTCATTCCTTTATCCCCTCAGCCCTTCCCTGCCTCAACCCCTCGTTCCTTCATCCCCTCATTCCCTCATCCTCCTAAGTTCATCATCCCCTCATCCTCATCCCCTCATCCTCCATCCCCTCACCCCCCATTTCCCCATCCCTTCATTCCCACATTCCCTCATCCCTTAAGTTCATTATTCCCTCACCCCCTCATTCCCTCATCCCTTCACCTCCTCATCCCCTCTGCCCCTCATTCCTTTATTCCCTCATCCCCTTATTCCCTCTGCCCTTCATTCACTCATCCCCTCAGCCAATCAGCCCCTTAGCCTCTCATTCTTGTGAGAAGTCACTCTCAGTCTATATGTCCCACAAACCATACAGCTTCTGGAACCAGAGGTGACATCTGACATCTATCTCATCCCTGGGTGCTGAGCACCCAGGGTAGCCATGCACTGGGCAGTGCACACAGGGAATGTCCATTGGCAGGTGGAACTGGAGGGTCAGGAGAAAAATGGAGACCAAGTGGGTAGAAGGATGTGTGAGTGGGTGGCCAGCTGATAAGGTGAGTGGAAGGGCGTGTGGGTGGTGAGATGGGCAGGTGGTAGATCCATGGGCAGGGGGAGGCACACACACTGAATGCCTGGGACTCCTGTGACCCACATGTGGCCTCTACATGCTCCTCCTCTGACCTGGCCCCATCCCTGGTGGCAGTAATGTTAAAATCTATCATGAATTTTTTCTTTATTTTCCTAACTTTCCTGAGCTAGCTGAGCCCTCTGGGGCTGCTGACTGGATTCATCTGCTCTCAGAAGCTGTTTATCATCCTCCATCTCCTGAGCAGACGTGTTTGGCAGGCAATGGATTTTTGTCATTTTTCTTTACTTGGGCTTTTCTTCCTGGGTAATAACTAATGCTTGTGGGAAAGCTGGGCCTCTCAGTAATGACTCTGCAATCAGATCCCTAGGCACAGGGCATGCAGCCAATGTGAGGGCCCTGGCATGTCAATGAGGGTGCCCAGCCTGGCTGCTCTCAGGGCTACAAGGGGGGGGGCTGCTCCTGACAAGGATCTCCCTGGGCCTGAGGCCCCCAAGACCAGGGCTGGGGCCTCAGCAATCCCCAAGGTGCTGCCCCTGTACATGGGATCCTCTGAAGGTAAGGGCCGTCCCTGCCCAGGGGTGACCATGTTCTAGGAATTGCTGTAGCCTGAGTCTGTGATAAGAATAGGACCACATGCCAGGGAGTCAGGTCCCAGCCACTCTGAGCCACTCCAGAAAGCCCTGTGGCCAATGTTCTGTGAATATTGAAGACATAAATCAGGCTACATAGTTGCAAGACCCAGAACAAGATGAAAATCCATGGCCTTTATTCAAAATTGTTAAGAATTTTAGAATGATGACAGCAGAGGATTAAACCAAGCATAGGATCCTCCTGAGCACTGTGTCCTCCTGCTCGGGTTCTCCCTGGGCAAGGCCCACCTTAGCAGGGCCTGTATGTTGGCCCAGGGTGAAGACTGAGAAGCAGCTTCTGCCCCTCCAAAGCGCTACTGTCTGCATCCCAGGGTTTAGGGATTTCACTCAGAGCTCAGCTGCAGATGGTCAGCTTGGGGCCATCCGAGGAAGTGCCCTCAGGACAGTCTGGAGGGTAGCCTGTATTCAGGTGAGCTTGGAGCCATCCAGGGCAGTGCCATCAAGACAGTCTGGAGCAGGGGTCCTCAAACTTTTTAGACAAGGGGCCAGTTCACTGTCCCTCAGACCGTTGGAGGGCTGGACTGCGGGCCCCTGGAGAAGTCAGCTGCTAAGCAGGACAGGCAACTGCAGCAAAAACACCCGGCAGGCCGGATAAATGTCCTCGGTGGTCCACATGTGGCCCGCAGGCTGTAGTTTGAGGACACCTGGGGGTAGCCTGTATTCAGGTGAGCTTGAGGCTCTCCGGGCAATGCCCTCAGGACAGTCTGGAGGGAAGCCTGTATTCAGGGGTCTTTGGGTTGCCTACCTGCGTGCTGACAGTACTTCATCCCCTCAACCCCACATCCTCATGCTGGTAACAACCAGAGCATCTGCTGTTGCTATTGTCAGGTTCGATCTGGGAATGGGAGGGCTTGGCCAGGCAAGGAATGTCTCTCCATCCCCTGGCATGGCACTCCTCTTGCTGACTTGGTGCTCTGCCCTCTCTGTTGGAAGTTTGTCTCTCTTCCGAGGGTCTCCATGAGAATTGGCACAGCTGTGGGCAGCAACCTCTCTGTCCTCTCTGAAGGAAGGTGAGGAAGAGGACGAGATGCATGGGGCTCTGGCCATGTCCCTCTTCTGCCCCACCTGCTGGTTCATGCCAATGTTTATTTTGTATTTTCAAGAGGCTTGTTCATTTCACAAACTGTTTTCAAAGCACCAGCTATGGGCTTTAATCACCACTTCCTTGGGGCTTTTATGTTTGAACTTGTTTACTTTGATTTGGATCAAAATTGTTTCCTTCCTCTGCTCCAGAGAGGATACGGACTGGGCTTCCCAGTGCCCTGTGAAGCTGGGCTTCCTGGAGGATGGAGGAAGGAGCTCGCCTTTTCCCTTCTCCCTGGGCACTTGGACTTGACTTTGTCTGAGCCACTAGACACCCCCTACAGAAGTTAACATCATTAGTTTTTAAATCTTCCATCTTCCCAAATCACTATTTTTCTGTTTTGTTCATCTTCCATTGATCCTTGAGATTCAATGTTGTTCAAGAGGCCTGGGTGCACCTTCACCGTCCACCTTGTGGGTTTTTAAATCGGATTCTGCTTCCCCCCAACCCTGCCCACAATGCCTGACTGGGAACTGTTTCCAGGGACACACTCCAAGTCCCTCTTACCTGATGAGAAAGTGTGTCCCTGTGGCCTCTGCTGACACCTGGTGTCTAGCTGAGGACAGGCTGTAGGGTGGTGACCTTCCCCACTGAATAGAGTGTGGCTGCATTTCCCACACATTACTATGTGTGAGTGACCCATTTACTTGTCCCCCTGAGGCTTGGACAGCTCTAAAGCCAGTAACATCGGAAGACCCTCCTACCCATTCAGTCCTGTCTGGAACCCAAGGAGCCCTTCCACCTGCAGCCTTAGTTCTGCCTCCAGTTCCTAGAGTTTCTCCAGTCAGCCCCAGTGACAGTCTGTGACCAGCAGGAGCCATGGGGTTCAGGCAGATGGGACCTAGGACCAGGGTTAATGGCCTCCTTGTACCCTCTTTCTGGCTCTCACTCTCTCTGACACCTCCCTACTCCTTCTCCCTCCTCCCCCAGCCTCATTCCTACCCCTGTGACCTTGGAACTGTCCAACCACAGAGCCACCTCCCCTGCAGTAAGGTTACCCCCCCAAAAAGGACAGTGATTGAAGCTTCCCTGGACCAACTCCAGAGCTATTCTAGGGACCCTGTGATGGGTGGTCAGGCACCTTCCCCTCTGAAGGAAGTGAGTTCTGGCTCCCTGATCCCCAACAGTAAGTGTCCCATCTCTGAGAGGACACCCAGCCCCCTCCACCAGGTGCTACCTAATGCCAGGTGACTACCTGCTCTCTCTGCACCTGGGCATTTCACTGGGGCACTGCACTTCCCACGCCTGTTGGTGTGTGTTAGTTTGTTAACTTTATCCAAATTAATATGAGGGTACAATATGTAGGTTACATTGTTCTCACTTCCAGGGTAAAGTTCCATTTGTAGAAGAGCCCCTCACCCAGGGGGCCTGTTATACACCCTCACAATGTGCACATTAGGTGAGATCCCACCTCATGCCCTCCCTCCTTCTGCCATACGTCCTTCCCCCTCCCCTCTCTCACTTCCCTCTACCCCTGAAATGGACAATAATAGTTTTTTATTGTTCTAAGGAACATGTATGTATATATATTGATTTCATATTAGTATGGAGTAGATTGGATGTTTATTTTTCCATTCCTGAGATACTTTACTAAGAATGTATTTCAACTCTATCCAGGTAAAAGTAAAAGTTGTAAAGTCTCCATCTTTTTAATGGTTGAATATTCAGTGGTATACATATGCCACAGTTTGTTGATCCATTCATGAGTTGATGGGCATTTAGTTTGCTTCTAGGACTTGGCAGTTATGAATTGAGCTGCGATAAACACTCTAGTGCAAATGTCTTTGTGATAAAATGATCTTTGTTCTTCTGGATAGATACCTAGTAATGGGATTGCACAGTCAAATGGAAGGTCTACTTTTAGATCTTTGAGGATTCTCCATACTTTTCTCCAAAAAGTCTATATTAGTTTGCAAATCCACCAGCAGTGCAGACGTGTTCCTTTCTCTCCACATCCAAGCCAGCATCTGGTGTTTTGGGAATGTGTGATGTGGGCTAATCTTGCTGGGGTTAGGTGATATCTTAGAGTGGTTTTGATTTACATTTCTCTGATGATTAAAGACAATGAGTATTTTTAAATGTGTTTGTTGTCGATTCATCTGTCATTTTCAGAGTTTCTGTTCAAATCTCCTGCCCACCTATAGAGAGGATTCTTTGCACTTTTCTTATTGTTTAATTTGAGTTCTCTAGAGATTCTAGTTATCAGGCCTTTTTCATATTCATAATATGCAAAACCCCATTGTGAGGGCTATCTGTTTGCTTTGTTTGTAGTACTCTTAGCTGTGCAAAAGCTTTTTAGCTTCATCAAGTCCCAGGTAGTTATTTTTGGTGTTGCTGCAATTGCTGGGGGGGGGGGGTCTTCCTTATAAAGTTTTCTCCCAGGCCAATATCTTCAAGAATACACTCTCTTCTAGAATTTTTATTGTTTTATGTCTTAAATTTAAATCTTTTATCCAATAAGAATCAATTTTAGTCAATACTGAGAAGCGCAGGTCCAGTTTCCGTCTTCTGCATGTGGACAACCAGTTCTCCCAGCACCATTTGTTAAATAAGGATTCTTTTCCTCGTTGCATGTTTTTGTAAGGCATATCAATGATTACATAATGATATGTGATTGGGTTCATCTCTAGATTCTCTATCCTATTCCACAGATCTATGTCTCCATTTTTGTGCCAGTACTATGATCAGGATGTTTTGATCAGGATGGACTTGTAATATAACCTGAAGTCTGCCAACACGATGCCTCCAGATTTGTTTTTATTTTGGGTTTTTTTCTGGTTCCATATGAATTGAAGTAGTATTTTTCAAAGATCTTTAAAGTATGACATTGGTGCTTTGATAGGGATTGCATTAAACCTATAGATTTATTTATGTAGTATGGACATTTTATCAATGTTGATTCTTCCCAGCCATGAGCATGGTATTTTCTTCCATTTGTTGATATCTGCTATTTCCTTTCTCAAAGTTTCATAATTCTCTTTGTAGAGATCTTTCACGTCTTTTGCTAGATATATTCCCAGGTATTTCATCTTTTTTGGTGCTATTGTAAAAGGAATAGAGTCTCTAATTTTATTCTCAGCTTGACAATTGTTGGCATATATGAAGGCTACTGATCTGTGGGTATTGATTTTGTAACCTGAGATGCTGCTATATTCTTTGATCACTTCTAAGAGCTTTGTAGTTTAATCTCTGGGGTTTTCCAAGTATAAAATGGTGTCATCTGAGAAGAGAGAGACTTTGACCTCCTCTGTCCCTATTTGGATTCTTTTGATCTCCTTCTTTTGCCTGATTGTGAAGGCTAGCATTTCCAACACTATGCTAAATAGCAGTGGAGACAGTGCACATCCTTGTCTGGTTACAGATTTGAGTGGGAATGCTTTCAGTTTATTCCATTCAATATGCTGTTGGCTGTGTGTTTGCTATAGATAGCCTTTATCAGTTTAAGGAATGTTTCTTCTAAGCCTGTTTTTTTTTGAGTGTTTTTATCATGAAACGATGCTGGATATTATCAAAAGCCTTTTCTGTATCATTTGAAAGAATCTATTTCTGATTCTATTTCTGGTTCTATTTATGTGGTGTATTATATTTATAGATTTGCATATGTTGACCCTAACTTGTGTCTCTGGGATAAAACCCACTTGATCATGGTGTATAATCTTTTCAATGTGTTGTTGTATTCTGTTCACTAATATCTTGTTGAACATTTTTGCATTGATATTCATTAATGATATTGGCCTGTAGTTTATTTTTTGTTGGGTCCTTTCCTGGTGTGGGGATCAGGGTGATATTAGCTTCATAGAATGTGTTGGAGAGGATTCCTTCTTTCTCTATATTTCGGAAAAGTTTGTGTATTATAGGAACTAGTTCCTCTTTGAAGGTTTGATAGAATTCTGATGTGAAACCATCTGGTCCAGGGCTTTTTTGGGGGGGAGATTTTATAATAGTATAATTGATGCTATTTTAGTACTTGATATTGATCTATTCAAGATTTCTAAATCTTTCTGGCTGAGTTTTGTAAGGTTTTGTGCTTCCAGATATCAGTCCATCTCCTCTACATTTTCATATTTCTAGGAATAGAGCTTTTTGTAGTAATTGTTGAGAATCCTTTGTATTTCTGTGGTATCTGTTGTTATCTTCCCTTTATCATTTTTGAGTATAGTTATTGGGAATCTTATTTTTCTGTTCCAGTTATTCTAGCCAAGGATTTATAAATTTTATTAACCTTTTCCAAGAACCAACTTTTTGTTTCACTGATCTTCTGAATAATTCTTTTGTTTTTGATTTCATTTAGTCATTTAGTTCTGCTCTAACTTTGGTTATTTAGTTCTGCTCTAATTTTGGTTATTTCTTTTCTTCTGCTGGGTTTGGGATTAGATTGTTCTTCCTTTTCCAGTTGCTTGAGATGGACCATTAGGTTGCTGACTTGCTCTCTTTCTGGTTTTTTTTTACACATATATATACATATATATGTATATATTTGTTAATTGTTGAATTCATTGAGAGTACAAGAAACCAGGTTACACTAATTGCATTCGTTAGGTAAAGTCCTTCTTACAATTGTGTCTTGCCCCCAAAAGGTGTGTCACACAACAAGAACCCACCCCCTCCCACCTTCCCCCTCTCTGCTTTTCCTTTCCCCCACCCCTCCCTCCTTCTTTCTTTCTCTGCAGTATGGGAATAAGCTCTTCTCTGAAGGTTTCATAGAATTCTGGTGTGAAGCCATCTGGACCAGGGCATTTTTTGTTGGAAGATTTTTTATTGTTTCCTTGATCTCAGTGCTTGAAATTGTTCTGTTCAGGAGCTCTATTTCTTCCTGGCTAAGTGTAGGGAGAGGGTGTGATTCCAAATATTGATCCATTTTCTTCACATTGTCAAATTTTGGGGCATAGGGTTTCTGGTAGTATTCAGAGATGATCTCTTGTATCTCTTTGGCATCAGTTGTTATTTCCCCTTCATCGTTTCTGATTGAGGTTACTAAAGATTTTACTTTTCTATTTCTAGTTAGTCTGGCCAAGGGCTTATCTATTTTATTTATTTTTTTAAAAAAACAACTCTTTATTTCATTAATTTTCTGAATGATTCTTTTGTTTTCAGTTTCATTGATCATTGATTTAATTGGGGGTATTTCTTTTCTTCTACTGGGTTTAGGCTTAGATTGTTCTCCTTTTTACAATTCCATAGATGGCTTGTGAGTTTGTTGATGTGCTCTCTTTCTGTTTTTTGAGTGTAGGCATCTAAAGTGATAAATTTTCCTTTCAGAACTGCTTTTGCAGTATCCCACCAGTTTTGGTACCAAGGGTCTTCATTGTTGTTGTGCTCAAGGAAATTAACTATTTCCTCTTTTATATCCTGCCCCCAACTGTCATCCAACAGAAGGTTGTTTAATTTCCATGCCTTTGTGTGGGGTTGAACGTTTTTGTTGGAATTGAGTTCCACGTTTAGTGGCTTGTGGTCTGAGAAGTTACAAGGTAAAATTTCAATTCTTTTGATTCTGTTGAGATTTGTTTTGTGTCCTAGGATATGATCAATTTTGGAGAATGTTCCATGGGGCAATGAGAAGAATGTATATTCTTTATCTTTGGGATGGAGTGTTCTATGTACATCTATCAAGCACAGTTGTTCTAGGGTCTCATTTAAGTCCCTTATATCTTTGTTTACTTTCTGTTTAGAGGATCTGTCCAGCTCTGTGAAAGGAGTGTAAAGTCCCTTGTTATTATAATGTTATAGGATATCATAATGCTCAGACTAATTAAGTTGTGTTTCAAGAATCTGGGAGCATTTAAGTTGGGTGCATAAATATTTAGAAAAGAAAAGTCTTTTTGTTGTATTTTTACCTCAATCAATATGAAGCGTCCATCTATGAAGTGTCCATCATTCTCTTTTTGACTTTAGTTGCTTTAAATCCACATGTATCTGAAAATAATATTGCAACCTCCCTTTTCTTCTGAATTCTGTCTCCCTGAAAATTTGTCTTTCAACTCTTAACTCAGAGTTTTGATTTGTCTTTTGAAGCTAAGTAGGTTTTCTGCAGACAGCAAATGGATGGCTTGTGTTTTTTAATCCAATCAGCCAATCTATGCCTTTCAGTGGGGAATTTAAGTCATTAACATTTATTGAGATAATTGATGAGTCTGGTAGTGTCTATTCATCTTATTTTGTGAGAGTCCATTGCTTAGTTTTTTTTTTTTAATTTATTGTTGGGGATTTATTGAGGGTACAAGAAACCAGGTTTCACTAATTGCATTTGTTAGGTAAAGTCTCTCTTACAATAGTGTCTTGACCCCAAAAGGTGTGGCATACACCAAGACCCCACCTCCTCTCCATCACTCTGATAATCCCTTCCCCATTGCTCCCTCCTTCTTCCTCTCTCTGCTCACCCCCCTTGTCATTAATTGTCCTCATATCAAATTTTTTTTATTAAATCATAGCAGTGTATATTAATACTATCAGGGGGTACAGTGTATTGTTTCTATATACAATTTGAAATACTTTCATCCAACTGGTTAACATAGCCTTCATGTCCTTTTCTTAGTTATTGTGTTAAGACATTTATATTCTACATTTAGAGAGATTCACATGTACCCTTATAGGATGAACCATAGGCGTGATTCCG
>CAUYTI010141111.1:0-20194 GCA_963575145.1 Galago senegalensis | reverse complement strand
TGGAAAGACATCTGGAGAACACTTAAAGAACTAAAAATAATTGTATATATCTATGGGATGCTATGGGATACTTCGACACAGAGAGGATTTTAAACTGTCAGTACATCTCTGAGAAGTATTTTAAGACTAAAATATTTCCTTAGTCTTTACTTATCTGATACTGCTTCTCTTTTTCCTCATAAATAAAAATAAGAATTATTTCTAGGTAAAAGGAAAAATTCTTGGTCCATAAACATTTCCACATAAAACTCTAGTCATTATTATATAAATTTTAATTTTTTTGTATAATAAATGGTAAATATGAAGGAGCCTTAGATTTCTAAAAATAAATAACATTTTGTGTTGTTTTTTTTTTCTTCTTGTCTAGATGTCTATATTTCTTATTTCTGTAAAAATAATTTTAAAAATCATTGAATTAAGAATGGGACAGACACACTATCGGGGCATGCTTATAACCTGGACTCAATTTGTGCAAAAACAAAGTACGTAACAAAACATGTGTACCCCTCATCCACTGAAACACACACAAAAAAATTTAAAAAAACTTCTACTGACTTGGAGAATTTATCTTAGTGAATAGTAAAAAGACATGAAAGCCTGTGATTTACAATTGTGCATAAAATTGTTAAATTGAAAAAAAAAGAATGGGACATAATAGCCTATAAATCCTAACACTATGATAGAAAAGCAAATTATTCTCATCCAAGTCTGTGGAATTTTTATAGTAAAAAAATAAAGTCAAGGGAAAAAGGAGGAAAATGTATAATTAGAACTGTGTATAAGTGGATGAGCTTTATTAAAGGCTGAAAATGTATTAATTCAGACCAAGAAAAGTGATGCCTGGGGAGAAGAAAGAGGTAAGAATTCTAGATGTTCTAACCTGATGGACTTGTGCAATCTTGAGTGTGACAAGCATGGAGTCTGATGTGCTAGGATGTGAGCCAGGTGCTGGGCATATGTGCTTCCTGTTAGGAAGTTAACGTAGAGAGACAAACATCTACAACACTTGCAAACAGGTATAAAACAATAATGTCTTGTCAGTAAGAAAATAAAAGCCTATCAAGGATGTCATTAGATCAGAAAAGACCCTGGTCATTTCTGAACTGGCAGCTCATCAGTCTCAGGGAAGCCACAAAATGCGTCTGAAGTTTATGTAATAGATCCTTCCTTGAAAGAAATGTTCTTGGTGAAGTCAAAGGCCTAAAAAAATGAAACCAGGAGTGCTTGTTTTCTAGCAGTTTCATTACTGCAACACTGTAGGTCAAGGACTAGAAGGCACAAGTGAGGAGAATATAATTTTTTTTTTAATTGAAAACAAGTTGTACCCAAATTTCAAAAGACACAGAGGACAGAGGAAGGACCAGTGTTTACCATGCAAAGCTACAAGGAATATACTTTTTAAAAAATATATTTTGCATTAACCTTTTTTCTGTATTTATTTTTTACTGTAAAATTTGCTAATAATAAGAAAATGTTGAATTAAAGTGTTATCTGTGATAAAGAGCTCAACCGAATGTGAACTGGGTGGAGTCCCAGAAATCAAAATAGGAGTGCAGATTGACACATGCCATCCTCTTAAAAGCCCAGATAAAATCAAAACAATTATGGCACAATAATTTAAAATTTGAATTATTCTTTTTGTTTTCAAACATACATCCAATTAGCTAGTTCAAAATAATAAAACATGGAAGTATCAGTTCCTTTGCTCAATCCTCACTGCTGCAACCCTTCCTAAAACCCAGGGCAATGATTCGAGATATCACAAGTCTTTCGAGATGTCACATTTTTAGTCCTGGCTGTGCATTCCTAAGACATAGGAAGCTTTGTAAACATAACCGAACTCAACTTTCCTACACATTTCCATTTTTTTTTCCAAAAAAAAAAAGATTCAGATCTATCCTGGGAACTGTCATTGATACTAAACTAACTAACTAACAACAACAAACCCTTTTAACCTTTAGGAAGGAATCAAATTCTTCCTAGAAAAAGGACAAAGAATGTATATGATGTAACTTTATAATTATTCCCTTTTTGCCTCTAGATATTACTTAATATTACTATGATCATGACTAGAATATTAGTATGTCCAAGTTATATGACATTGTTTTCTGTTTGTTTTTCCTCAAGAATCTCAAAAAATCTGAAAAAAATTATATTGTATAGTATTATTATGCTAATGTGTTAAAGAGAAGTGGAGTGCATATAGTACCATTGTAATGCAGCAGTGAACTCAGCTTCAAGGGGAATGAATGGTACATAAAAGAGATGGGGCTTTTGAGTTGGACTTTAGGTACAATTTTCAATGTAGAAAAGTAGGACTTGGGCAGAAGTTGCGGACCAGCACTCCAGCTGGAGCCAGCAACACAGGTATTTTATCCATTTTCCCAGTTGTGGGTTGGCTTAGTAAGATGGCTTACCAAAGACTGTTATGGGTCTCAGAGTGACCAACACCACAATCCTTCACTCATTTTTAGAAACTTTTAGTTTAGCACTCAATATATTGTGCCACCAAGGAACTGGGAAGCTTCTGCCTATCAAGATCCTTCCCCATCTTGCCAATTTTTCTGATCTTTTAAAAGATGCATTTTTAGGAAATACAGAGAAATAGTAGGCATTTTACTGGGATATATTGTCTTGGTAAGATGACCAATTAAAAAGTTTAGTAAATAATTAATCAATACTACTGTTATCTTGAGAAAAATAGGAGCTTATGTTGACTAAGCTTTCAAAATAAGTTTTCAAAAGCATATATCCAATTAGCTAGTTCAAAATAATAAAACACTGCAACAGCTTGCAATCTAGCTTGCAACTGGAAAGCTGCAGCTTTCTTTTTGTTGCTTAAAATCAGGCTTATATAGGCAAACAAAATGGCCAAATAGAACCCTCCTGTGATTTCCACCTGCAGAAACACGAAGGTAAACAACTCCGCACACATGAAATCATCTTCGTAAGAACTAAAAATCAGGTGAGCAGTCACAGCGCCTGGTGTGAACAGCACACCGTGGAAGGTGGCACTGTAGACTAGGGTAGGAAAGACAGGTTTCCATTGTTTACGCTACCCCGCTCCCATACCCCGCCAGCACACCACCAGTGCTGAATGGAGAGAGAATTTTTGTGCTGGGGAAGGAAAATGAATTGATGGTGGAACTTGGCATTAAAACTCAGGGCTGCCCTCTCACGAGGAGCAGAACAAAGGGCAGAATTCCACCATTGCTGATGGAGAGAGCATAAAGACCAGCCCCAGCCAGAGGGGAATCTACCACCCCTGCAGTGGGAACCTGTGTTTCAATAGTTCCTACGCCAACCAGCTAACGTGGCCTAGAGCCCAGAATAAATTTGAAAGAAAGTCAGGTCACAAGGACTACACTTCCTGGGCAGGTAGGACCTTGTGTGGTGCTAGGCTTGAACCTAGTGTACTTGGGGTGCATGTGGCCCAATGGGACAACAGCTATGGCCCCCAACTCTAGATGGCATATCTTAGGGAGAGATTCTTTCCACTTGGGGAAAAGAAATGGATAAAACAGAAGACGCTGGGTGCCAGCTCAGCCACAGTGAAACATGGTACCAACCAGATTTGTGAAGGACTGATTCCAGGTCTTAGACTCTGGATGATGTCTAGACCCACCCTGGGCCAGTGCAGTCCTTACTACCCTGAAAGGAAGGACTCAGCCCCAGTAAGATTCACCATCTGGTAAAGAGCTTCAGGGATTGAATAAATATCAGGGATAGCCAGGCAGTAGTCACCACAGGCTTGGGCTAGACAGTGCTGGCTTCAGATGTGACCTTGACTGTACTGGTTTCAGCAGTTCCAGCTGTGGTTCCTATGGAGGAATGCTCATGTCATCTCTCCCGCAACTCCAATCAGCAAGTCTCAGAGAACAAAAAGTTGATAAGAACTGATTTTTGTGCCAGATTCCACAATGCATTTATTTACAATGATAACATTTTGACTTTAATTTTTGACTTGTATAAATGTGCCCAGTGTTTATGCCAAGTGTTTTATTGGAGTGTATTAACTCTTTGAAACAAAGACATTTACTTAAAATAAAAAAAAGAATTATGAAATGTGGATGTTCTCCATTGTGAAGAATGAATTTTTAAGCTTTCTCTTGATGGTACTTGAGTTTAAATCTCACATTCATCATTTTCTATATAAACCTGGATGAGCATTTAAAACTTCCAAGCTTATATCTTCACCTTTAAATGAGAGTTATATCTGATTATTTTGAGGATTTAAATCTATGCCCAGCATATAGTAAGTACCTAGGAAAGATCAGTCATATTAAGCAATATTTCTCGTCTTTGTTTTGTCTTCTGAGCCTCTAGAACAGTGGTTCTCAACCTTCCTAATGCTGCAATGTGTTTTCATTGTTAAAAAGGGGTTGCGACCCACAGGTTGAGAACCACTGCTCTAGAAGGTGGTTTTGATATCATTTTCTATGACAATTTGTGATTTATGAAGGGAAAAGACACAGTGACAACTTCTTGTGTGACCCATCAAATTAAAACTCATAATCAATTGGCAAAACCATTTCTGGTTTAGTTATTAAAGTATGGCTAATGGACCATATTTTGAAGGTCTGTCTGCTCTGAGCATCAATGTTACAGCCATAATTGTAAGTCATGGTCAAGTTCAAATATTTACTTAAAGGAATGTCTAAATGAGTGGTTTAATACATGCCTTTATAAATACAAGAGAAAACATTTATTAAAAATGATTGATCTACTTTTTAGATTCATTAATTTCCTTAGAATTTTGAGCATAATTACAAATAGCAAAACAAATTTAACAAAACTAGAGTGGAATGCTGATATTAATGTGTAACTCTTCCTTTCTAGGACTTGGTAAAACCTGTTTCAATATAATGATGACTTCTGTTTTATTTCTGATAGAATGGCAACTTTGCTGATTTCCTCTTTTTGGTTTGAATGATTTCCTCCCGTGTTTCTCAAATTATTTCTCCTATTCCCTTGGCTGTGTTGGGGGCTTTTCTCTTTTAAATAAAATTTGTTCTTTTTTACTAGCTTTACCGAGGTATAATTGACCAGTAAAAGTTACATATAGTTAAGCTGTACAACTTGATGTTTTGATATATGTAAACATTATAAAATAATCACCACAATTAAGATAATTAACACAGCAATCACCTCACATAGTAACCATTTTTCTTTTCCTTTCTTTTAAATTCTTTTCTGTCTTTTGTGTGTGTGTGTGTGGTGAGAATACTTAAGACCTATTGCCTTAGCAAGTCTCACGGGTATAATACAGTGCTATTAACCACAGTCGACAGTGTTGGATGTTAGATCTTCAGAACTTTTCTTCCATAGCTGAACCTATGTACCCCCCGACCAACATCTCCTCCCCCTTATCTCTGGAATCCAACATTCTGTCCTCTGCATCTATGAATTTGATTATTTTAGATTCCATATATAATCATGATCATGTAGTACACATATTTGTCATTCTATGTCTGGCTTATTACACTTGGCATAGTTCCTCCCAAGTTCATCCATATTGATAAAAATGGTAGGATTGCCTAATTAATTAAGGTCAAAAATACAATCCTGATTCTCCCTGGAAAAATAAGGAAGTGGGAACAGTACTGATGGAGAAGATGGGAGGTGAATGAAAGACTGAATTGGCCAACTTCTATTTTTCCTAGTATCGACTCCAGATATAGATAAGAACTCAGAATTTTCATCAAAGTAGCATTTTAAATTTCGATGGTGATACTTCATACAAAATCAAGTTAGTCATGTTGGTTCCCACTTTCTACCTAGTGAGATAAGTGAATTTCTGGCTTTCTGTGCTCCCTTCATGATCTAATAAGGGCATGAAGAACACATCTTGAATTTACTTTGGATTATACCATTGCATAATGACACTGATTCTTTAGTCTAATATTTAAATCCCAGATCAGTCCCTAGTAATGGAATCTTTGGCTGATGTAAGAAGTTGCTTAGTTTTATACAAATTACTTTTATTTTCCATTGCAATGTAACTTAATAAAGCAAAAAAGATCGGGTATTTGATCCTTTGGCAAAACTCACTGTTCATTATACAGATATGCTTCTTTTGAATCTTATTTGGATTCCCAAGCATTAAAGATTTGAAGATTTTAAATTTTAAAACTATTACTTTCTTATTTCTCTGGCTATATATGATTTACTCTTATGTGATCATTTAGACATGAGCAGCTATATGTTTTCAATAATAATCACCATTTAAAAAGAATTATTTGGTTTTTATTTAAATCATGGACCATAGATTTTTATATTCTGGGAAGTAATCAGCTGTAAGATGTATAAATAAAATAAAAACAGATTCAATATGCCAAGAACTTTTAAGTCAAATCCCATTATCAGATATGCCAAATATGAAC
The DNA here is from genome assembly GCA_963575145.1 of Galago senegalensis. Taxonomy (NCBI): domain Eukaryota; kingdom Metazoa; phylum Chordata; class Mammalia; order Primates; family Galagidae; genus Galago; species Galago senegalensis. The sequence continues at coordinate 13,811 of CAUYTI010141111.1, read as the reverse complement.
AATGTACCTTTAAATAATATAGGAAGTATAGTATGTTTCTATTTGAATGCCATTAATGACTGGGTTGTAATGAATAGGGAAATTCTCTGGAGGTTGATTTTTATTTTTAGGCACATTGAGTCTGCAATTCTAGTGGTAGTCACCAAATATCTTTAAACTTACCAAAATAGTTCACACTATCACTTTTACTTTTCTAACAAAAGAAACTTTTGATGTGAATGTCAAGTTAACATTGTAGAAAATGTTTTAGTTGCTAATCAAAATATATTTCCATGAGAATTTGAAAAAGAAAAGAAAAGAGCTCCAAGCCAAGCTGGGTGCCTTGATGAGCCCTGAATTTCCTCTGTGTAGTAGGGTGACGTTCATCTTGCAATCTTGATTTAGTGCAGTTATAGCTTTTCTAGGTTTGCTAATGCGAGTCACAGATATAAAGATGCCTAAAGATTTTCATTAATTCTGAAAATCCTGACTACATATTAAAAAGTGTCCTGTGTTTCAATCTCAATCTACCATGAGAGACTTAAAAACCTTTTTCTCAACCCTTTTTAAAGCCCTATATCCTTCTCGATAAATAATACCATGAAGTGTGATATTTAACTTTATGCCTCCCAGCGCCAAAGATTGGGTACATGCACCCTCTGGGAAGCACATCTTTACTTGGCAAGGCATTTGTTTACCTTTAATTTGCACCTTTTTAATGAATATTATATTATTCTTAACATTATTACCCTGGGTATCATCTCAGAATCTTGTGAAGCCCCAGGTTCTGTGTTAACAATTCTCTTATCAATAGCTAAAGCTGTTCTAAAAACTTGTGAGTGCTAAAAAAGTATTTATTGGATTGATGAATTAAAAGTAACCAATTCTCTCTTATGATGATTCACACACATTCTAGTGTATTTTTGAATAAAATAATAAAAGGAATGTTCGTGCAGAAATGAGTATAAACAGGGGCAGTAATTTAATTTAACTAATATTGACTCATTTAGTGATGTTATGACATTGCCCTTGCTCTATTTTTTCTCTCTTCGTATTTCAAATTCTGATGTTATTTAGTATTTTACAGCACTTTGAGTTTTCTACTTTGAGAATTTTTTCTTTCTTTTTTCTTTTTTTATTAAGTAATTTGTACAGAGATCATAAATACATTTATGCCATTATGGGATTCAATGTGTTATTATTTGTACAAATTGGAGTGCTTACATCCTACTAAACAACATAGCCTTCACCTCATTTACCCAATTATAGCATTAAGACATTTGTGTTCTATACCTGATAGATCCAACTTGTACTTGCAATATGCTCCATAGGTGTGGTCCCCCTACCAACCCTCCCTCTATCCCACCCCTATCCTTTCCCTTCTCCCTTTCCTTCCCTTCTTCATCCTAGGCTGTAATTGTGTTTCATTTTTCATATGCACGTGTGAGTGATTGTAAATTGATTTCACAGTAGTATTGAGTACATTGGATCCTTTTTATCCTCATTCTTGAGATACTTTACTAAGAAGAATATGTTTCAGCTCCATCCAGGTAAACATAAAAGATATGAGGTCTCCATCTTTTTTATGGCTGCATAGTATTCCATGGTGTGCATATACCAAAATTTGTTAATCCATTTATGGGTCCATGGGCACTTGAGCTGTTTCCATGTCTTGGAAATTATGAATTAGCCTACAGTAAATATTCTGGTGTAAATGTCATTGTTGTAAAATGACTTTTGATCATCTGGGTATATACCTAGTAGAGGAATTGCAGGCTTGAATGGTAGGTCTACTTTAAGTTCCTTGAGTAGGCTACAAACTTCTTCCCAAAAAGATTGTATTAGCTTGCATTCCTACCAGCAGTATAGAAGTGTTTCCTACTCTCTGCGTCCATGTCAATATCTGTAGTTTTGGGATTTTGTTATGGCCTAAACTTACTCAAGTTAGATGATGTCTCAAAGTGGTATTGGTTTGCATTTCTCTGATGATTAAAGATGTTAGCATTTTTTTATGTATTTGTAGACCATACACCTGTCTTCTTCAGAGAAGCTTCTGTTTAAGTCTCTTGCCCACATAGAAATAGGGTTTGTTCTTTTCTTATTGATTAGTTTGATTCTCTGTGGATTCTAGTGATCAGACCTTTGTCAGAAGCATAACCTGCAAAAATCTTCTTCCATTATGAAGATTGTCTGTTTGCTTTACTTACAGTGCGCTTAGCTGTGCAAAAGCTTTTTAGTTTGATCAGATCCCAGTATTGTATTTTTGGTATTGCTTCAATTACCTGGGGGATTCCTCCTCATAAAATATTCTTCCAGGCCTATTTCTTCAAGTGTTTTCCATGTACTGTCTTCTAGTATTTTTGTAGTTTCATGTCTTACGTTTAAATCTTTTATCCAGTGAGAATCAATTTTTGTTAATGGTGAAAGGTGTGGGTCCAGTTTTGGTCTTCTACAGGTTGCCAGCCAGTTCACCAAGCACCATTTGTTAAATAGGGAGTCTTTCCCCCACTGACTGTCTTTGATAAGCTTATCAAAGATCAAATGACGATAAGTAGCTGGGTTCATCTCTTGGTTCTCGATTCTGTTCCATAAATCTACTTCTTTGTTTTTGTGCCAGTACCATGCTGTTTTGATCACTATCAATTTATAGTATAGCCTGAAGTTTGGTAATGTGATACCTCCTAATTTGTTTTTATTTCTGAGTAATGTATTGGCTATTCAAGGTTTTTTCTGATTCCATATAAAACAAAGCACTATTTTTTTAAGCTCTGGACTCAAGTGATCCTTTTGCTTCAGTGAACTATAGCCATCTGCCACCATGCCTGGCTAATTTTTCTGTTTTTGGTAGAGATGGAGTCTTGCTCTTGCTCAGCCTTGTCTTGAACTACTGAGCTCAAGCCATCCACCCACCTTGGCCTCCCAGAGTGCTAGGAATACAAGGTTGAGCGACCAAGCTCAGCTCATACGTGCTTCCTTTATTATCCTCCTATTAACCACCATGTGTTTTGTGTAAAGGGCTACTTGAACCTTGGTGTCTGTGTGTGTGTTTTATTGTCAATAGCATAAAGGGAAGAGAGTAGTGAATTACCCTCGCTTCATGTCCCCAATCCCATCCATTGCTTCATAGGGTGGTGAACAGATCTACCCATAGAGATTGTCCAACAGAGGAACTATACATTTGTTTTGGAGTGAGATTCCTTTGGTTCAAAAATATGAAAGGTATTTCCTAAATATACATACATATTCTTAATCACATATGTAAATATATGTGTATGTTAGAAATAATAAATTAAATAACATCTCTAAGGATTTTTTAAAACATAAACTTAAGACACTACTTGATTATTGCATTTAAGTTTCTAGAGCCCAGATTGCAAAAAACAAGTAAATAGACCTCATTAAAAATGTTATTTTAGCCATCATTTGGTATATTGTATTACATGTAATCTTAGTATGCTTTGGAAGAAAATGCAAAATCATGCTTATCTTGCTTTGGAGACTGAATAACTGAGACTATCCTAATTTTTTGCAGGTGGCTAAGTGATTATTTCTGTTTTATTAGGGAAATTTTGTGTAAACTTGAAATTGTTAACTGAATGCCATGAAAACATTCAAACCACATGATTGTGAAAGAATGAATGTTATTTGCTTACACGTAAAGTTGAGTATAAGTTTGTAATATATTCAAAAGCCTATTATGTCAGTTGAGTAATTAGCAGCTGTCTGACGTGGCTTAAGAAAGAGTAATCAAAGTCAAAATCCCATTGCCATATGCATTAGTTTTCTAGTGCTGCTCTAACAAATTACCGTAAACTTAGTTGTTGAAAACAAGATGAATTTGTTATCTTGTTCTGTAAGTGAAAGGTATGACACAGGTCTCATTGAGGTAAAATATAGGAATCAGCAGGAATGTATTGCTCTCTTTAGACTCTAAGGGGAAAACTAGTTCTTGTCTGTTCTGCTTCTAGAGGCTTCCCTCATTCCTTGGCTCATGAACCTGTTCCTCCATCTTCAATGATAGCAGCTTTGCATCTCCCTGACCCTTCTTATGTTGTCATATCTCTTAAAGGCCATCTAATTTTAAAGACTCATATGTTTGACCTACCAAGTACTCCAGAATACTCTCCCTACTGCAATGTCATTAATTTTAATCATATGTGCAAAGTCCCCTTTTCCATGTAAGGTAATATATTCACACTTCTAGAGATTAGGACATGGATATATTTGGAGGTCACTACTCTACCTACCATACCATCACATTGATTTTTGGACTTAGCTCATATGCGGACATCTCATTTCAAAGAGAATAGATGGCAACGGCTCAAATTCAGAGAACCATTCCCTTTCAACCCTGTTATAATTGCTGGTGAAGAAGGATAAGTATGGAGGCAGAAAAATAGTTTAGATTCACCTGAAGGGATTTATTTTTATTTATTTTTATTTTTTAGAGGCAGATTCTCAGTGTGTCATCCTTGGTAGGGTGCTGTGGCATCACAGTTCACAGCAACCTCCAGCCCTTGGGCTTATGTGATTCTCTTGCCTCAGCCTCCCAAGTAGCTGGGACTACAGGCATCCACCACAATGCATGGCTATTTTTTTTTTTGTCACAGTTTGACCGGGGCCAGTTTGGAACCTGCCACCCTTGGTATATGGGGCCAGTGCCCTACTCTGAGCCAGAGGTGCCATCAACCTGAAGGGATTTTTTAAATTGCAGACATATTATTTCCATAAAATCAAGGCTGGGAGGGGAACCTGTGGTCTTTGAGCCACCTGTGGCCTTCTGGATTCTCCAGTGCAGTCTTTTGACTAAATCCAAGTCTGCATGACTAATCCTTTTAATAAAGGGATTTGTTCTATGAAGTTTGAATTTGGTGGAGGGGCCACACTTGGGAATTTGGAGGGCCATGAGACTTGAGACTGCAGGTTCTATCCCCGCGAAAGCCTTTCACGAATCCCCCGTTACTCCAAGAATTTAATTGTAGTCATCTGTTTGAGAGATAGCCTATGAGGGTGAGAACCATTGTTTGATTTCATGTGTACTAAACTTGTGCTTAGTTTAGACAGAAGAAAAGAAATCTGAACTCAGCTGAGAACGTGTTTGTAATGTTTCAATCTTTCAAAATGATTTAAGTAAATATTTCCAAACCTTGAAAGTCTTATGACTATTTACTAATGTGTTCTTTATTTTGTTTAGTCTCCACAGACAAGCCAAAGGCCTGACATTTGTATTGCTAAAACCTCTTTCTTAAAGTTTATCATGTTACTTTTAATTTTTTCTCTGAACAGACTGGGGCAAGGGAGGTTACTCACAGACAATTGGGCTAATTAAATAATGGGAAAATTTTCTGATTATGCCCTGTAATTAAACATTATAGGAATTACACGAGTGCTTGGAGTAGACAACTCATTGGGTGAGAAGTAAAGCAGAGGTGAAAACTGGTTTCAAATTTAAAACTATTAACAATATATCTTATTAAAAAATTCTTTTATAAATCTGGAAAAGTTTATGTCTTCTAATAAATTTGTGCTTCTCATAAAAGTTCCCCACGTCTTTAAATAACAACTCTCAATTTTGAGATAACTTAAACCAGATGATATGGGGGATAAAAATATTTGCAGAAAAAGTTCTTTTATAGAATTTTGAAGAAAAAAGAGGCTATTTTGACAGAAATAAGTGGTATTTCAACAATTACTAAATAAACTCATAGGTCTGAAATTCTATTTATCTTTTAATGGATTTACTGGGATAACATTTCTTGGTCAACACTGTCTGTGAAGGAATACATTTTTCGATGGTGATGCTCTGTGTCATAAAGCTGTAAGAAGTCCTCAGTATATTTTTGAGGTATTAATTAACAGGTGGGTAAGTAAAATATCCATTTAATCAGAAGCAATAATTAAGGTCCAGGAATCTTACTTTCTCATTGGCATCATTCCTAATACAACTTACCTTTGCAACTTGGTAAAATTATTTGTACTTCTCATAGATTAGTGTCACTGTCTTCAAATAAATGTGATACTCTTAATTATTTGTCATAGCTTTAATGATTTAACATAGAAGTAATTATGTCAAATTAAAAAAAACACAATCAGAAATATTTTAGAATATTGACATACTCTTGATGATTCAAACTATGTTTTAGTGGTGAATACTTATACATAATTTTTCCAGAAATAATAATGACACAGTAATATTTCAGAGAATTATCTGATATTTAAAAATATAGAAAGTATGATGTTATTGCCATGGTTTGTTAAAATTCAATGAACATTCTAGTTATTGATGATATCCACCTATGCTATATGATTTTCATTCTTGGTTTTTTTTCTTTTTATTATTATTATTATTAAATGATAGCTGTATACATTAATGAAAATGGGGTACAGTTTAGTGTTTTCATATACAAATTTGAAATATTTTCATCAAACTGGTTAACATAGACTTTGTGATTTTCATTATTGTTAATAAATAAGAATCCCAGGACCAGACGTTGTTTTACTTATATAAGTCATATAATACAGAAATATTAAGTAAATATTATTTGTATTTGTAATATTAAGTTATATAATACAGAAATATTAAGTAAAAATACTCTCTTAGAAATTTTCCTTGAGGTGTCTTATTAAAGAAGGCTAAAAAACATCATGAGCTATGATTTCTGACGTATTACACTTAACACAAGACATACCAGATTCTGGATATGGTAATAACTGCTAAGCTTTTAAAAATGTAACTTCTTAGATAAACTAGAACCAAACAAAATATTCCTGTCACTTGTGGTAAAATTCTTGCCTGGCACCACCAGTTAATAGCACCAGTATAAACAAAGATGGTTGCCTGGGTACAAAAAATAAGAGCCATGATTTGGTCAGAAAATCAGCACAGTCACTCAAGGAAAGCCCATGGTCACCAAGGAGAAATATTTATCCCTGAAATAAACACATTGGAGCAAAAATTCAAGTTACCTGGTAGTAAAGAGGACCTAGCTTTATGAAGTACAAATGATTGAAATGTTTATCTAAAACATTAACTAGTGCTGAGTGGACAGAAATGTAACTGGGAAAAGGTGAATTACCACGTATGCATGTTTACTCTGAGCTAGATAGTATTTTAAATGCTTTACATTTAAGCTTTATGTAAGTTTAATGATCTAGATCTTACCATTACCCCCACTTTGCAGTTAAAAGAAACTGAGTACAAACAAGAAGAGTACCTTGTTCAGAGTTCCATTGCTAATAAACAGTATAGCTGGAAATTGGAAGTACGTGGGTGATTCTGGAATCTAGGCATTTAGCTCTGTGAGATACTGAGGTTCAAAAGGAACTGAGATAGTGAAGGCCCAAAGGTAGTGTGTTATATCAGTTTTATATCATTTGGCATGCTAAATTATCTGTGCATGAGATATTTGACATTAGATGGTCAAGCCAGGCTCCATGGATTTCCTTAGTGCATAGGACATCTGATGCTATGAGATTAGTACCAGTTATCATCATCATTAAAAAAAAACTTAGAATTTTAAATTGAAAAGTTTTGGCCTCCATGTCTTCAATTAAAAAAAAAAAAGACTCAAGTAAATTCCAATCATACCTGTCATCCAGAAAGACTGGTAAGCTTTAGGAACCCAAATTAGAGTCCACCCAGAATTCATGAATTTGGAATTTTGAAGAAAATGCAACCTTTCTAGTGTTTTATTCCATTCCTTTTGGCAAAATGCAATTTCCATTCTTTAATTTCCATTCTTGTCAACATCGCTTGCAAAAGGCATGTAGAAATTAATAGAAATGACACACACACAACATTGTTCACATATCTGAAGTGACTGTGGTATCACAGTAAATGACCATGGACAAGTATATTTTTTAAAAATTTAGGCAACATTCAAGCAGCCATATTTTTAAATTTTTTTTCTTTTGTGCCTTTAAATTTGAACCTCATTTCACAAAAGTCTCCAAAGCAAGTATAACTCAATTGTAAGTATTTTATTAAACAAAATCTAGTACCATCAAATCTAGTATCAGACCCTTTGGATGGACTATGAATATAATGAAGAAAGTTTATTTTGAAAAGTGAATTTATAAGTCTTCTGTGTAGAGTTATTTTACAATGTTTTATTCTTTTAAAATATACATAGCATAATTTTTTCATGTTAGTCCCTTGAAAGTGTAGAATTCCATGGCATGAAATACATTCACAGTATTTTCTAACTATCACCACTATCTATACTTGAAACTTTTCACTATCTCTACTAAAACGTCCATTCTCATTAACAGATAACTATTTTCCAGGCCTTGGCATCTTTATTCTACTCTATGTCCCTATTGATTTGCTTATTCTAGGTTCCTCGTTTAAGTGGAATGAGAATATTTGTCCTTCTGTATTTGGCTTATTTCACTAAGCAAAATATTTTCAAGGTCCATCCATGTTACAACAAACATCAAAATTTCATTTCCACTCCGGGTGAAGTAGAAATGAAATTTTCCATTGTATGCATATACCATATTTTGCTTATCTATTGATGAACACTTAAGTTTTTCCTGACTTTTGGCTATTACAAATCATGTTGATAAGCAGTGGTGCCCAAACAACTAACTTCTTATTTTCAATCCACTTGAATTTATAACTATGAGTGGAATTGGTGGTTCATATGGTAACTTTGTTTAATGTTTTGAGGAACTGACATGCTGTTTTCCCTAACAGTTGTACCATTTTAATTACCATCAGCAATTCCAATTTCTCTGTACCCTCACTAGACACTTGGGATTTTTTTTTCTTAAAAACTGATAGTCATTCTAGCAAGCACAAAGTGGAATCTCATTATGGTTTTCAATTTCATTTACCTAATTACTAATGGTAGTGACATCTTTTTATGTGTATATCTTCTTTGGGGAACTATCTAGTCAAGTTGGCTGCTGGTTTTTTAACTCATTTTTCAATTGGGTTGTTTTTTGGCATTGAGTTATAAGATATATATATATATATATATATATATATATGAAAACTTTAATACCTCATTCAGTACATCATATTTTTCCTTTCTTGACAGTATTCTCTGATGGACAAATTTCTTAATTTTGATGAAGTCAGATTTTCTATTTTTAATTTTATTATCTGTGTTTTCATTATTAGATCCATGAAGTTACTGCAAAACACGGTATCAAAGTTTTTCTTTTTCTCTAATATGTTTTTCCTAAGAGTTTTATAGTATTCATGTCTTACAATTAGATCTTTAATCCATTTTGAGTTGATTTTTGCATAAGGTATATAAAGTACTGCTCCAATTTCAGTCTTTTGGATGTGGATATCTAGTTTTCTCCTACACAGTTTACTGAAAAGATGGTTCTTCCCCATTGAAAAAAATTGGCACCCTTGTAGAAAATCAACTGGGCCTGTACAGAAGTGTTTATTTCTGAGCTCTTTATTCTACCCGTTTGTCTATATCAAGGTAGGAAATATTTTCATGTTTGAAGACCACATTAAATTTAGCTGTTATGAAGTGAGGACACATTTAAGAAACTTTAATTACATTTGCTTAAAAATGTACATTATTTTTTAAAAATCTAACTACTATGTACTTAATAATTTCAAGAAATGAGAACTGTTAATTTTAAAGTTAGTTAAAATTTGTTGTGTCTGCTTTTTGTGGAAAAGCATTTGAATATTTGGTTGCACCATAAACACCAGCAGTTTCAGTTGGTCCTTAGATGGGTATCAGTTATTTGTGACATTCAAAGCATCTTCATTTGGGTTAGAGAGGAGAATGTACATTCACAGCAATAAAGCATTTTGGGGGCATATCACCAAAGACATGGGTATTTTATTCCAATTTTTTGTATTTCAATTGGATCTTTCTTAGCGTCAAGAGATGACATTAGAATGTCAACTACTGAGAGCTCAGTCAATTTCGTATGTAGTTCTTTAGGAACCTGGGTGAGATCAATTAGGTGAGGCTGAACAGCTCACTTGAGTGTAATGGCATGATTCTCAAAGCCAGTAATGTTTCATTGTGTTCTCAAATTAATAGTCTGGAACAGCTGTGTATTCTTAAATGACTTGCACATGTCACCTTGCTCATTAGTGATTTTTGCTAACTTGGAAAAATGTTCATTTGAAATTTTCTTTTGAAGTATTTTGGAAAATGATGGTTGTTTTCAAAATACTTGAGCCTTTTGCCACATCTCATATATAGACTTAGTTTATCTTGCAAAGCAATATTCAAGTCATCTTGATTTGACATGATATCATATAGAAATGCTGAATATCTATAGACCTCTTCTTTCAATAATTAATATTGCTGACTTTATTCTTCATACAATTTGACAATCTGTTCTCTCAGAGATAAAATTTTGTCTAACCCCTGTTCCTGTGATAGCCAACACAGGTAATGATATGGCAAATCCAGACCGAATGCCTCATCATTGGTAAGAGTGTCCAGAGCAAGTAACTCTTTGTAGCAAGGAAAAGTCTTCCGTTATGACCCAAATGAAAGAAAAATCCTGCTCTGAGTCAGTAGTATCAGTTGGTTCATCCAAAGAGATTGAATAATATATACTGTTTTTTCCTTTTGAAGTAGTCCAGGAAGATGTTCTGTTAAGATGAAGGCTAATTCCTACAGCAGATTAGTTATGGGTCTCCTAGAAAGAGTAAGGTGACCAGATTTTAACATTGGTAAAGCAGGACACCATTGACAGGGGTGGGGGGGTGTTCTTAATTAAAAATTTGATCTATATGGAGCAACAATAATTTTCATAGAATGCAAAAATAGTATTGTAATATATATATATTTCATTTCAACATAAGTACAATTTACAAATATAATACATTAAAAAAATATATGTATAGGGCAGGGCCTGTGGCTCAAAGGAATAGGGTGCTGGTCCACCTGGGTGACTTTGCCCAGGAGGGGAGTAGGAGTTTACATTAGCCTTTTCATTTCCAAATGAAGTTACATTAACCTCTTCATTCCCAAATGGAGTTACATTAACCTTTTCAGCACCCAAAAACCTTATATTCCCTTCCCATTGTCCCACTGTCCCCTAGCTTGTCATGCATTCTTTCCAAAGTTGGGACTTTTTTAAAACGCTGAGGGGATGCGGGACAAATTGTTAAAGATTGGGACTGTCCTGCCAAAAGTGAGATGTCTGGTCACCTTAAGAAAGAGGCAGTTGTGTGTACTTTGAACCGTTATAGGGGTCTAAGCATCCTACACCTTCCACAGGGCAATCTTTCACTATTTCGATGTCATTGAATGGCTTCCCTTTATCCTCAAGTATATGAGCTACTTTTTAAGATGCTTCAGTGGTATTACTTTCGGGTTTTATGGTTACTTGAAGGCATTGTCTTTGCTTTGCTTTTCATCTTTTAAATTCTGCAGTACAACCTTTCCCACTTGCCCCTCTGTTATAATGCTGATGAGCACTGAATTTTTTTAATGTTGATATTATAGTATCACAAAGCAAGCAAATTATCTTATTGTTGGCAAAAACAAGATAATATTGCAATTCTCATTAAAATTTGTTTTCTTCCTTCAGCTTCTTGTTGGTTTTCTTTGACCTAATGGGCAATTAATTAAGGAAATGGAGTTAAAAAAACACTGTTGGCCTGTGCAACTGTTGACAAACTCCATTTCAAGCAAAAACACAGGGCACCACTGTCAAAAACTGAGGAGTGGAGATTCTGGACCCCTATAAGCTCTCATCAACCTGCCTCATGTGCTGAGGGAAGTTAGAAATCGTGAGCAGAGCAGCAATCCATTCAGCACTTGTGGGTTACTAATGTTCTGATTGTGCCAGTCAATATGGGAGGATTATTTCATTGAAACTTATTTTGTTCTTTGCTATTTTAAATACATTCATTTTTAAAATAAAAATTTAAGTGACAAACAAAAATTTATTCATAAAAATAAAAGGATTTGCTCAGTAAAATTTGGATTCAGGCAAAAGGCCACACTTAAAGTCCTAGAAGGTCACATGCGGCCTTAGGCCACAGGTCCCTCCCTGGGTCTTTATGTTCATCCTTATGTCCGTACCATTCTGTTTAATTGCTGCAGCTGTGTAGTAAGTTTCCAAGTTGGAAAATGTGAGTTCTCCAAATTTATTCTTCTTTTTCAATATTGCCTTGGCTAGTCAAAGGCCCTTTGTAATTCCATATGAATTTGAGCATAGCCTAACTTTTCTATTTTGATGTAAAAGGCTATTAAAATTTTATCTTTGTTGGGTTTTTTTGTAGAGACAGAGTCTCAGTTTATCGCCTTCAGTAGAGTGCTGTGGTGTCACACCTCACAGCAACTTCCACCTCTTGGGCTTAGATGATTCTCTTGCCTCAGCCTCCTGAGTAGCCAGGACTACAGTTGCCTGCCATAACACTGGCTGGTTTTTTGTTGCAGTTTGGCTAGGTCTGGGTTTGAATCTACCACCCTAGGTATATGGAGCCGGTACTGTACCCACAGAGTCACAGGCACTGCCCAAGGCTATTGAACTTTTAATTGGCATTGCATTGACTCCATAGATCACTTTGGGCAGTACTGACATCTTAATGGTGTATGTTTTCCTATCCATGCACGTGAATAGCACGTGCTATTTATTTAAGATTTAATCTATTTATTTAAGATTTTAATTTCTTTCAGCAATATTTTATAGTTTACAGAGTACAAGTCTTTGACCTTGTTGGTTAGATTTATTCCTAAGTACATAATTATTTTAAATGCTATTGTAAAAGCAATTGCTTTCCTAATTTCTTTTTCATATTGTTCATTGGTTATGTAAGAAATAAAACTTATTTTTGTATGTCGATATTGTACCCTGCAACTTTGCTGAATTCATTTATTAGCTCTAATAGATTTTTGTGAGTCCTTTTTTTTGAGACAGCTGTTGCCCTGGGTGGAGTTCTGTGGCATAACAGCTCACAGCAGCCTCCAACTCTTGGGCTTAAGTGATTTTCTTGCCTCAGCGTCCCAAGTAGCTGGAACTACAGGTGCCCACCACAATGCCTGGCTATTTTATTGTTTTTGTAGCAGTTGTCATTGTTGTTTTAACCAGCCCAGGCCAGGTTTGAATCCACCAGCCTTGACGTATGTGGCCGGCACCCTACCCATTGAGCTCTGGGCACCGCCTTTTTTGTGAGTTCTTTAAAATTGTCTCTGTGTGAGATCTTACCCCTGGTAACCACTAATTTATTCTTCAATATTATAATTTCATCATTTCAAGAATGTTGCATAAATAGAATCATACAGTATGCAAGTGTTTAGATTGCATTTTTCATTTAGCATAATGTCCTTGTCCATCCAATTTGTTGTGGGTGTTGGTAGTTCATTCTTTTTAATTAAGGAATATTTTTTGTTGTAAAATCATACCATGGTTCATTTACCCGTGCATCTATGAAAGAATATTTTTGTTGCTTTTAGGTTTCTGCTGTTACAGATAACACTGCAGTGTATATTTTTGTATAAATATAAGTCCAGACCAGGTGTGACAGCCTATGCCTATAATGCTAGCACTCTGGCAGGAGGATCACTTAAGGCCAGAAGTTTGGGACCAGCCTGAGCAAGAGCAAGACATTGTCTCTATGAAAAGAGAAAAAATAGCCATGTGTGGTGGCTCATGCTCATAGTCCCAGCTACTTGAAAGGCTGGGACAGAAGGTTCTTGGGTCCAGGAATTCCCAAGCAATAATGTTACCACTGCACTCAAGTGTGGATAACAGCAAGACCAGCTCAAAACAAAACAAAACAAAACAAAAAAGCAAAAAAAAAAAAAAAAAAAAAAAAAAGAGGCAAAAGTAAAATTGCAAAAAATTATTGTTTGTTTTTTTAAATTTATAATAAAATGGAAAACTTT
>CAUYTI010141110.1:0-12878 GCA_963575145.1 Galago senegalensis | reverse complement strand
CAAGCTATCCCCCTGGGTAGAGTGCCATGGCATCACAGCTCACAGCAACCTCCAACTCCTAGGCTCAAGTGAGTCTCCTGCCTCAGCCTCCCAAGTAGCTAGGACTACAGGCGCCCGCCACAGCGCTAGCCATTTTTTGGTTGCAGCCATCATTGTTGTTTGGCAGGCCCGGGCTGGGGATTCGAACCTACCACCTTAGGTGTATGTGGCTGGTGCCTTAGCTGCTTGAGCCACAGGTGCCGAGCCTCAACTCCTTTTTAACAATGAAAATATACTGAAGCATTAGGAAGGTTGAGAACCACTGCCTTAAAGGGTCGGGCTCTCACTAAGCAACTTCACAGACTATCTTCTTCCATTCCATCAACAGCTATGCAAGGCTAATGTCATTTATCCCTGCTATGGCTGCAGGTGGGAGGTTCAAAGGAGCTAAATGACTTGAGCCCTGAGGAACAAGTGTGACTGCATCTGCAGGCCTGTGCACAGAAGCACACATGTGGAGAGGTTAACCAGGGACTCTGCATGGCTCCCTCAGACATACTGGCTGCAAAAACATCTCCCATCACACACATCCAAGTTCAGGCAGCTGCAGCATTTCAGATTTCAGGAAATAAACTCCAAGAATGCATTCAGTCAAAGATGACTTCTTGGGTTCATCATCTTCTCATCTTGCAGGGCTTTTGTTTGTTGTTAGTTTTGAGACAAGGTCATGCTCTTCACCCAGTCTAGAGTGCAGCATCACTGCAACCTCAAACTCCTGGGCTCAAGGATCCTCCTGCCTCAGCTTCCAGAGTCCTTGGGATCACAGGCATGAGCCACTGTGCCTGCTTCTTTTTCTTTTTGTAAAATGTTGTCAACAAAAGAGAAGTTCAAAGTGAAGAAATGTAATTGTGTGCCCTAGGTAATACTCATGGGTGGCTTGGGGCAGAAGCCACTGTTCCCGGCATTCTCAAAAGGGCCAGCCCAGCCCAGCTCTGGAGAGCGACAGTTGGACGAAGCTCTGAGCAATGATAATCAGGAGAAGCACACAGCATGGAGGGCAAGAGAGGACAAAGAAGGTTAAGAGAAGCCACTGTGAGGCTCCATGAACATCCCTCCAAAGAAGACCAGCGGCCTTAGCATTTTGATTCTTCCCTGCTGCCAAACTTCACAACTGTCTTTGCCCTTCTTCATCTGTTCCTGTCAGAATGCCCCTTAATATCCACTCACCTGTTCCTTTTACAAAGCTCTAAATACATGCTTGTATCTCCAGATACACATGTACTGTGCATGAGTAATTCTATGATATTAACCACTTAAGACTACATGCCTTCCTCAGATATCTATCAACATAGTGGCAGATAATAATGTAGCCTAGGACAGCTCCTGTGGCTCAGTGGTAAGGTGCTGGCCTCATATACCAAGGGGGGTGGGTTCGAACCCAGACCCAGCCAAACTGCAACAAAAAATACCTGGGCATTCTGGCGGGCGCCTGTAGTCCCAGCTACTTGGGAGGCTGAGGCAAGAGAATCACCTAAGACCAGTAGTTGAAGGTTGCTGTGAGCTGTGATGCCACAGTATTCTACTGAGGGTGATAAAGTGAGACTGTCTCTAAAAAAATAAAATAAAATAATAATGTACTCTAGTCTATTTACCCTCTTCTGAATGGTCTCTGTAGCATATAATATTGCTGAGATGAATTCCTGCCCAGCTGTATTCAATCAAGTGATGTGCCACCATAAAGCTGGGCAATTTTGTAATCTATCAGAGAGTTTAATAATTCTCTCCTAAAGGGAGAGGCAACAATGTCCCAAACCTGCCTCTTCATCACAATAGTCATGCAAATGCAGGCTGCCCTCTTAAAAATAGGGTCCCAACCTCTTCTAACCTAAGCCACCTGCTCATCAGCTGGCTCCCCTCAGCCTCTGTCTATTCTTATCAGAACTCCCTTTCTTTCCCTACAAAACAGAGGGCGACTTATTAAAAAGTTCCCAAGTGACCTGGGAGGAAGAGCTATCCAGAACTATGGGGTGTAAGACACCCCTAGCTGATGTGCTACCAACATGGTCACATGTTCTGCAGTCAGGCTGACCAGCTAGATCAGGGGTGGGCTGGGCCACTATATCAACCCCAGTGACCAATCTGGAAAAGGAAGACTGCACATTAGGATCTGGTGGCTAGTGGCTGTAACTCCAGAGGAGAATTTCTGACCTTCTCAGTCTTTCACATAACCTGGAACATGGGCACGGCTTAATGTCCTATAGCCCATAGCTCAGAGTGTTCCTCTGGTCCCAATAACCCCTACTGCACTCCTGGCAGGCCACAGCCTCATCCAAAAAGGGGTGGACAGATTCTGGTGGGTGGCCTTCCCAGAACCTACAAGCACCATCAAGGAAAGAATGGCCACTATTCAGCAGACAAGACCCAGTGGCAGAGGCCTCCAGTCCTCCCCTCTGTTCTGTTCTCTTTACCTAAAATAGGTCCTTCAGCCACTCATTTCAGACAAGCCACAAAGAGTCTTTTCAGAGCCAAATGCTCCTGTTGTCCTTCAAGGGCAAGTGCCATTTCCACTGTCCTCTCTACCTGTGAGGTTTAACTTGATTCACTCTGCTGGCCTTTATGATCTGGTCCTAGCCACCAGAAGCAGCTGATCCGAACTTACATAAATTCATTAGGAATGAAACTACCTCTTCACCTGCCTAAAGTTTGCTGCTTTGAAATTATATTGTTGTAGAAAGTATTCCAAGAAACCTGCATTCTGTCTTCTAAAGACTCCTGGAAATGTAAATAAAATGAAGCATAAACAGAAAACAATTAATACTTCAGCCCAAGGTCTTTGAAGATCCAAAAAGTGCAGCTGACTCGGCTTTTCAAGATAAGACACAAAGAGGGGAAATGCCACAGGCCTGTGCCCCTCCTCTTGAGGGAACAAGATGGAAAGGAGTAGTTTTCTTTTTTTTTTTTTTCTTCTTTTTTGAGACAGAGCCTCAGGCTGTCCCCCTGGGTAGAGTGCCGTGGCATTACAGCTCACAGCAACCTCCAACTCCTGGGCTCAAGCAAGTCTCCTGCCTCCACCTCCCAAGTAGCTGGGACCACAGACGCCCACCAAAACGCCCATCTATTTTTTGGTTGCAGCCATCATTGTTGTTTTGGCGGGTCTGGGCTGGGGATTCGAACCTGCCACCTTAGGTGTACATGGCTGGTGCCTTAGCCGGTTGAGCTATAGGCACCGAGCTGAAAGGAGTAGTTTTCTATTCGTTCCCTGTCATCTTTAAACAGATATCTGGAGACAGACACCAAGGGTTCTGTGCAACACAGAACACAGCCTGCATTTCTCCTCCCCTCACATTCAACACTCTCTGCTAAGCCATTTTGGAGAAGATAGACTCAGTGGAACTTACTAGCAATTAAAATGATATTCAACATCCGGAATAAGCGTTTTTTTTTAAACACAGCCACACCCATCTGTTTATACACTGTCTATGGCTGCTTTTGCACTAAAAAGGCAATGTTGAGTAGCTGTGACAAAGACTACGACATAAGCCTGCAAAAACCTGAAATATTGACTACCTGGTCCTTGAGAAAAAGTTTGCTGACTCCTGTTCCTTCTATTTTTTAGATACAAGGAGGCTTTAAAATAGCCCCATCCACAGCCACCAAAATTACCTACTTAACACTGCTTCCTCCCATGCCTTGAAGCTGGGTCCGTCCTGACAAACACACACAGCCCCACATCATCACCTTGCCAATGCTTCTACCACGGTCAAGAGCAGCTAACACTAAATTACCAGCCACTGGAACTGAGAACCAAAATCAAAAATGAATTTGTTACTTTCTTTTCTGTATGCTTTCAATACTGCCTGGCAACCAAGAGGTCCACTCCAAGCCACCCCATCCCCTCTGCTCTCCTGCCTTTGGTCAATGTGTGTACTTAGGGGGAATCACCCAACATACAGTTCACACAAATGAGATGAACAGGCAGACTAAACAGAAGTGTCTGCTCAAGAAGGAATTTAAAAGCTAAAGTCTTAAGAGGTCCACCTACCCCTGGCACACACTGAACTCAGCCTCTTGGCGGGTTCCTTTATCTAAAGCACAGCGCCCTCACATGGTGCCTAAGGGAAAAACAGTCTCCCTGCAAAGCTGGCTTAGATGCCATCTGCCAGAGAGCCTGGATCTCAAGCTGAGAGGATTTAAAATCAATGTTATCCAGATTTCCACCCTCAGCTGCTTCACAGATAGCTCCTCACTGGAAACTTTACACCGAGAAGTATAAACTCTGACCTCTACCGAAACTCACTAAACCGCAGCAAATGGGATTCAGATGTTTCCACGTACAGTACAGTGATGTGACCTAGACTTTAAACACTTTGGCAAAAACAGGAAAAATGATGTGGGCCTTCCAGTCCCTCCCAGAACATGATACAGCCTTGACCCGAGCCCTGCAGGGATCTGAGCTTTTCTCACTCCTACTAAAGCATACTCACCCACAGACACCGAGTTGCCCCCTGCCCAAGGTTGATACCACTTTCCTTCTTTCACTAGAGCTGCCAATTTCTCCCAGCTGAGCAAAGGAGGGTCACTCTCTAATGAGATCTCAGAAAACTCCTAAAAGGAGAACTAGGCTGATCATAGGAAATGACACCCACAGTTCCCCCCCAGTGCTGAGCAGAGGGCAGAAGTCTTCCAGAAACATGTGGACACCCAGGCTTTCAGGTGTGGGAGCAGACTCTCCATGACATGCTGCAGAAAATTCTATATGATGGCACAAGATGAGGTAGGGGGAGCATTTCTTGTGCCTGGGAAGGATGGACACAAAGTAATATCAGAAACTGCCTCGCCAGAGGCCAGTCATGACAAGAGAGAGAGACAACCCGTGTGTTTCATGCTCTAAGTTGATACCAGACTTTGCTGGGGGAAGCCCATCTGTTGGCCATGTGCACTCCTTGGGTGAGGGCATGATGGAGAAGCTGAGGAGTGTTTGGGCACCAGTGTGGCCACATGATCACGTGTGAGCACAGGAAAAGCAACAGTACACAAGAACTCCCCTTGCCTCTCAGAGCACCTGTCACAGGTGCCCCAAATGCATCAGGGCAAGCTCTTGGGGATAGGGAAGTTGCTTTCACAGCAAGAGAGCTTCTGGGGTCAGGAACAGAGTCTTACCCATGCAAGCACCCTCAGGCCTGGCTTGGGGTGGATGCCAGACAGAGGCCTGCTAATGGTATAAGGAATAAGGGCAAAATGCTCTCTCTTCTTTTCAACCAAGAAGGGTGGGGTTAACTGTGTCTGTCTGGGGACCCTCTCCAAACTTTCTTTTTTAGGCACAGAAAGACTCAAAAGTAAGGAAGGCGGGTGAATGCCCACTCCATCTCCTTAGCCATGAATAGATAAGCTATCCACGTATAGGTGTGTTCCTGGGACACACACATATACACACCTGCACAAATGCAGTGTTCTTGCTACACCTGGAAGAAGGGCCCCTCTGTGTCTAGGGCCCTGACAGTTTCATCCTTGATCTGTGCTAGATATGCTACATCTGTGCTCAGAAGCGTGTGTGCCAAAGCAACCTGGATTTGTGCAGGCTCCACACAGACTCAGCTCAGCCGGTGGGAAGCGCCAGACTCTGATGCTGCCCATCCCACCCTCTTTGCTCATGGACAGTCCAGAAAGTCGGGGTCCGAGGTGAGAAGAGGTGGGAGGTGGGGGGCTCCCTCTGGTAGCCCTGGAGGTTGGAATTCCCGCCGAGGCGCCCCACCCCAGCCCTTTATGGGGACCACCCAGGCGCCTCAACGGACCCGACAGGCAGACCCGGAGGGGGAGCGGGCAGTACCAGGCCGCCGGAGGCGCCGCAAGCGCTGAGCGAAACGAGGGAGTCGGGGTGGCCTAGAACGCGTCCGGAGTAGAAGCACAGATCGGCGGGGCGTCCTCGTCGTCCAGCTGTGCCCGCCTCCTCCACCTCGAAGCCTCGGGACAAAAAGCGCAGGTCTCGGCGCAGCTGCAGGTACAGGTCGCGCCCGAAGGCCGGCAGGTGCAGCAGCAAGGCGCGCTCTCCCGGCCAGGTGCGCGGGGAGGCTGGGGGCGCGCGGGGGCGCCGCCGCCGTCTAGGCCCGGGAGCTCCGGGCAGCGGCGGCAGGTGCACGACTTCTGGGCTCACCCGCCACGGGAGCACCACCTCCACGTCGGCCGCCGCGTCACCGACAGCTGCAGGGAAAGAGAAGACGCGTCAGCGCGGCGGGGTCCAGCCGTGGGCTAGCCCGGCCAGTGCGGGGACGGCCCGGAGCAAGCACTTCCTTCCCACCCCTCTCCTGGGCACCTCTCTGCCGGCTGGAGCCTCTGCCTGTCCCGAGCCAATTGGTAAAGGTCTCCGGCGCAGCTGCCGGAGCACTCTGGGATCCGCGCCGAAGCATCGGCAAGCGGAGAACCCGCGGCGGCGTGCCTGCCACGGAGCCACCAGAGCCTAGTCCTACTGGCGCGACCCGCGCCTCTCCGCCTGGGGCGCTGTCAGCGATCAACCGCTGCGCCGGGCCGCCAAGATGTGTCCGGACGGCAGAGGGAAGGTAGCCGCGAGAGACAGAGGCGAAGAAAAGGGGTGGGAGAGGGGGCAATACCTGTGCCCGGGTCCAGTCCGCAAACCAAGAGAAGCAGCAAGGGCAGAACGAGAGGAGGCAGCAGGGCGCCGTCACACATGGTACTCGGGACCAGCAGCCCCCAGGACCGTGGCGGCGGAGCAGGAGCGCGCGAGGCGGCGGCGCCAGCCGGAGTGCAGCCTTCCAGCCTTCGGAAAAAGTAATTAGCGCTGCGGACAAACCCAACGTGGTAAAGCCCAAGCCCCTCCTTCCCCTCTGGAAGCAGGAGGTGATTGGGTTCTTGCTTTTCTCTGCTCCGCCTGCTCCTTCCCTATTGGTTATATTGGGTCTAAACCAAAGTGCGTAGTTAGGTTGTAAGCACTTTCTTACACGTGGTTTCTGGGCAGTAGCGAAGACCTGACACCAGGTGGCGTTCGGGAGCCGACTCCAGCCACGAGATCTTGGAAGAACCGGGAGGACGCCAGACTGGTCTTCAGAGCTTGTCCTCATTTTGGAAATCCTCTCTCACTCTCCTGTCCAGTTTCCTAGGAAAACAGGCCAGAAATCGTCCTGGCCAACCGGTTTTATCCAAGAAAGCATAATGTTTTTTTGTGTTTGGAAAGAATCCCAGTCCACTTTCCTGCACACCTGGGTTTACACTTGATGGCTACATCCGATATGGTTATCCAAACCTCTCATATCTCCTGTGATCCTTATCTCACAGAAGCCAGTGGAAAGGGCTTGCTCACGCTCTCTTACAAATTGAAAACCTAAGGGAAAAAGAGCTTAAGGAGCTTGCTTAAGTTACCCAGGCATTTCTACTATAGCAGAAGCTAGAATTGGTGGTCCTGACCTCAGTCTTGGTGCTGTGTCTACTAACACCAGGAGGCTACCAAAGGAGGCAGGATGGAATGTTACAGGTTAGAAAACTGGGGCACAAAGTGTCAAAGCCTGAACTTGAACCTAAGTCTTCCAGAAACAGCATGAGTTGGTTCTTTTCTCACCAGAATATAACTAAAGGTTTACAGGAAAGGCGATTCCTTTAGTTTTCTCAAGAGCAGCTTGTAGGAAGGAAAAAAAAAAAAAACAGAATTAGCCGAAGCATAACCATAACAGCTCAGCTTTCCCCTCTTTTTCCTGTCTGCGCATTTCTGTTTTCTCAAAGCAAAAAGGTTATAATTCCCTACTGGACTCTGCTGGAAGCTTCCATTAAGTTTAATGAACCCTGAGGGAAGCTGTGGCCCTCCCTGGGAGCTTGCTGCCACCTGTGCTTGGCACCTGCAGTCACTGAGAGCATCAAGCACTTGTCCAGGCGCAGGGCTTTATTTCTTCCTTTGACTATATCCAGGTCAATAGCCTCAGCCAACTGAAGGCTCAGCAGCATTTTTTGCCTGACAAAAAATCAGGATGAGCTTCTTAAGTGCAGCTTTTTGGCAAAAAGAGTCACCTCAGAAGCTTACCACTGAAAACCATGCAGTTAAGGGCCATGCAGCCTGATAAGATCAGCTTGAAGTTATCATCATCAGCCTATCAGCTGATGCTCAAATGCTAAAATTAGTCCATAGAGACATGAAAACCTAAAGAACAACAACAAGATACCATTTCATTCCCAGGCTAACCAAAACAAAAGAGCTTGGAAATATCACATATTGGAGAGGATACACTCCTGCCTATGGATGGAAGTATAAATTGACACAGTCACTTTGATTAAAAATTGGCTCAGTGCCTATGGCTCAAGTGGCTAAGGCGCCAGCCATATATACCTGAGCTGGTGGGTTAGAATCCAGCCCGGGCCCACCAAACAACAATGACAGCTGCAACCAAAAAACAGCCAGGCGTTGTGGCAGGCACCTGTAGTCCCAGCTATTTGGGAAGGTGAGGCAGGAGAATCATTTGAGCCCAGGAGTTGGAGGTTGCTGTGAACTGTGATGCCACTGCATTCTACCCAGGGTGACAGCATGAGGCTTTGTCTCAAAAAAAAAAAAAAAAAAGAAAGAAAGAAAAGAAATTGGGCAAACTGTGGTAAAAGTAAAAATGTACACACTCTACAACTCTGTAATTCCATTCTGGTTAATTACCCCAGAGAAACACTGGCACATGTGCAAGAATATTCATCATAGCACCTTATTAAAAAATTGCAAAAACATGTTTGTTACTGCATAAATGGCTGCTCAAACACCAAGCATCAATTAAAATAAATGCAAAGATCTCATATATGTAACAATATGGTCAGCTCTCCAAGATCAATTGTTAAATTAAAAAAAAAAGTTGTAGAATGATGCAAGCAAAATGATAATATGTTTATAAACACATTCAAATATTTAATAATTTGTATGGATTCAGATAAATGTATATAAAATCAAAGAGAAAAGCCTAGAAGAATATATACCAAACTTTTTTAAAATTTAGTGTTCTTTTTATATAATATTGTATGTTGAGGAAAGATACTATGTCAGGATCCAATCAGGATAACTGATACCACTCTAGGTATTTCAAACAGAGAGAACTGAATACAGAATATTAATTACAAAGAATATGAGGGAGAAATAGGAACTGAAAAAGTGGATTGAAGACAGGATGGTGTTCAGTCAATATATGCTGTTTCTGTCCCTGAGTTGGATTCCAGCTGTAGAGGACTGTCCCTACTGCTACACTATTAAAGACATTGTCTAAATCTGTAGCACCAACAATAGATAAGCTGAAAAAACAGTCAAGGACTCTATTCCGTTCACAGTAGTGCCAAAGAAGATGAAATATTTGGGAGTTTACCTAACAGAGGATGTGAAAGATCTCTATAAAGAGAACTATGAAACTCTAAGAAAAGAAATAGCTGAAAATGTTAACAAATGGAAAAACATACCATGCTCATGGCTGGGAAGAATCAACATTGTTAAAATGTCCATACTACCCAAAGCAATCTACAGATTCAATGCAATCCCATTAAAGACCCACTGTCATGCTTTAAAAATCTCAAAAAAATACTTCATTTTATATGGAATCAGAAAAAAGCTCGAACAGCCAAGACATTACTCAGAAATAAAAACAAAGGAGGAGGAATCACGCTACCAGACCTCAGACTATACTATAAATCAATAGTGATCAAAACAGCATGGTAGTGGCACAAAAATAGAGAGGTAGATGTATGGAACAGAATAGAGAACCAAGAGATGAACCCAGCTATTTATTGTTATCTGATCTTTGACAAGCCAATTAAAAACATTGAATGGGGAAAAGATTCCCTGTTTAACAAATGATCCTGGGCGAACTGACTGGCGACCTGTAAAGACTGAAACTGGACCCACACCTTTCACCATTAATTAAGATAGACTCACATTGGATTAAAGATTTAAATTTAAGACATGAAACTATAAAAATACTAGAAGAAAGTGTAGGGAAAATAATTGAAGAAATTGGCCTGGGTGAAAATTTTATGAGGAGGACCCCTCAGGTAATTGAAGCAACATCAAAAATACACTACTGGGACCTAATCAAACTAAAAAGCTTCTGCACGCCAACAACACAGTAAGAAAAGCAAGCAGACAGCCCTCAGAATGGGAGAAGATATTTGCAGGTTATGTCTCCGACAATGGTTTAATAACCAGAATCCACAGTAACTCAAATGTATTAGCAAGAAAAGAACAAATGATCCCATCTCAAGGTGGGCAAGGGTCTTGAAGAGAAACTTCTCTGAAGAAGACAGGCACATGGACTACAGACATATGTCAATCAGTTTGATTTAAGCATTCCACATTGTATATCAAATCATCACATTGTACCCCTACTTCATAAATATATACAGTTATGATCTAATAAAAAAAATTTAAAAAACACTACAGATATATGCAAGACTTATACATCCAAAGGGTCCCAAAAATCCCCACCTCCATGTATTGACTCTTTTGCATACATCCCTCTACACTGAATAGTCCTGGTCTATAGACCCAGTAGAATATTCTGGAGATGTTATTACGTGACATTCAACATTATACATATGTATTACTACACCAATTATAGCTTCTACCTTGTTCTCTCTCTTGAATCATTTGTCTCGTGGAAGGCAGCTGCCATGTTGTGAGGGCACTCAAGCAGCCCTGTCAAGACAACCACATGGTGAGAAACTGGCTTCCCACCAAAGGCCAGCATCAACTTGCAGCTATGTGAGTGATCCACCTTGGAAGCACCAATCAAAGCACAGAGGTCTGAAGCCCCAACCACCATCTTGACTGCTGCATAGTGAGAGATCCCCAAGCCAGAATCACCCAGGTTGACTGCTCCTAAACTATTCACCATAAAAAGTGTACAAGATACTAAATGACGTTTTAAGCCACTAAGTTCAGTGGTAATTTGTTATGCAGTAGTAGAAAAGTGTATGAGAAAACCATTACAAAAATAATAATGAAAGACACAGAGGTAATTTTAAACAAATCAAGAGATAGCCCCTTTTCTTAGATAGGACAGCACAGCATCATAAATAGATCATTTCTCCTTATACTAACTTATAAATTCAAAGCAACAACAATTAAAATACCAATGAAGCTTTTTTTTAACTGAATAGTTTACAACAAATGCTCATATAGAAAATGTACATGTATTAATATGTAGGAAAATACTGAAAAAACAAAACTATATATAGGGGGGGACTGATCCTACCAGGTATTAAAACTTTTTTTTTTTTTTTTGTAGAGACAGAGTTTCACTTTGTCACCCTCAGTAGAATGCCAAGGCATCACACTGCTCACAGCAACCTCCAACTCTCAGGCTTAGGGGAGTCTCTTGCCTCAGCCTCCTGAGTAGCTGGACTACAGATGCCCACCACAACCACCCAGCTATTTTTTTGTTGCAGTTTGGCTGGGGCCAGGTTTGAACCCACCACCCTCGGTATATAGGGTCAGCACCCTACCCACTGAGCAACAGGTGCCGCCCGGTATTAAAACATTTTATAAAGCTTCTAGAATCCAAGCAATGTCATGCTAGCACATGAATAGACAGACAGGAAGGTGCAATAGAATAGAATAAGATGTCTATTCAGAGACCCAAGTACCTATCAAAATTTAATATACAACTAATGTGGCTCTCAAACGGCTGGGGCAAAGGTAAATCTTTTAAAATGGTACCATACCTAGCACACTGAGAGGCTGAGGCAGGTGGATTGCCTGAGCTCGGGAATTCAAGATCAGACTAAGCAAGACTAAGACCCTGTGTTTAAAAATAGCTTTGTGGAGGCATCTATATAGTCTCAGCTACTTGGGAGACTGAGGCAAAAGGATCACTTGAGCCCAAGTGTTTGAGGTTGCTATGAGCTGTAATGATGCCACGGTACTCTACCCAGGGTGACAAAGTAAGACTCTGTCTCAAAAAATAGAATAAAATAAAACAGTACTGTGACAACTTTATAGTGTTTTGGAAAAAGACACTATGTCATTTTCCACATCATACATAAAAATAAACTCAATGGATCCAGAAATCTAAACATGAAAAATAAAAACCTTATAAGTATTAGAAGAAAATAAGATTGAATTCATCTATAACCTGAGTATAAAAAAAAAACAACTGAACACTCAAAAACACAGTTACAATAAACAAATAAATTTGTACAAAAATGTAAAAAAAAAAAATCATGGAGAAAAGAATATCCTGAGCAAAATAAAGTGACAAATGACTAATGAGGAAATTACATTTGTAGAAATGTATCATCTTTAAAAAGCTATTATCCTTAATATATTTAAAAACTCAAAAGGGAGGATATCAGTAGAACAATGAGTTAAAGGCACAAGCAAATAAATCATTAAAAAAATACACAATTAAACTATTTTGATTTTATTTATGATAAAAGAAACAAATAAAATTACACTGAGATACCATTTCTTTTCTATCTGGAAAAAAATTAAAAAGCTTGACAACTTTGCTGGTGAGGTTTCTAAGGCACTCTAATTCATTGCCAGTAGAAATGTAAATGATACAGCTCTTACACTGGGCATATTTGGTAATCTCTGACAAAATTACATACGCTTCTTCCATGAGTTAGCAATTATGAATTGGGCTGCAATAAACATTCTAGTACATATATCTTTGTTATAATGTGATTTTTGTCTTCTGGATATATATATTTAGTAGAGGAATTGTAGGATCAAATGGCAGATCTATTTTTAGATCTCTAAGTGTTCTCCAAACATCTTTCCAAAAGGAACGTATTACTTTGCATTCCCACCAGCAGTGTAGAAGTGTTCCCTTTTCTCCACATCCATGCCAACATCTGCACGGATATGTTCTTAAGAATGCCATGTAAAATAGAGGAGGATTGGAAGAAACCTACAGGTTCTTCCATAGGGCAATGGT
>CAUYTI010141108.1:0-22599 GCA_963575145.1 Galago senegalensis | reverse complement strand
GTATATTGGAACGCTTCATAGCATCCCACAGTTCTATCAGTGGGCTTTCTGCTTTCTCTCTCTTCTTTTCAGCCACTTTAACAATTTGGGTTATCTCGAGGGCTTTATCTTCTAGCTCAGAGATTCTTTCTTTGGCATGGTCTAATCTATTACTGACACTTTCTATTGCATCTTTGATATCTCTGATTGACTGCTTCAGTTCCTTCAACTTTGCTATGTCCTTCCTGTATTCTTTGTATCATTGATCTCTTATTTGATTCTGTTTTTGAATTTCCTTCTGGTTATTATCCACTTTCTCAGGAATTTCTTTCATTGTTTTTTGATTATTTTCCACTTTCTCAGCAATTTCCTTCATTATTTTTTTTTATTGAATGTTAACTATGCACATTAATGCAGTTCTGGGGTACAGTGTGGGGTTTTCACATGCATCCTGAAATACTTCCATCAAACTGGTCAACACAGCCTTTGTGTCATTTTCTCAGTTATTGCTTTAAAACGTTCACATTGTACTCTTAGAACAATTCACCTGTACCCTTTATAAGATAAACCTCAGAAGTGATCCCTCCAAACCCCCTCCCTCCTCCCATTCCCCCCTCCCTTCTCCCTCCCCCATCCCCATATTCTTCGGCTATTTGGTTATAGCTTTCAACACATGCATTCTAAATTCCCTTAGTGTCATTTCTAACATTTCCTTATAGGAGGAATCCTCTGCTGTAGCTACCTCGCAATCCCTAGAAGGGGTTACTCTGGCATTTCATGTTGCCAGGATTTTTCTGCTTATTCTTCTTCATGAGTGCTTTCTTATATCTGTTTCCTTACCCTAATTTTCCTTTCACTTCTTCTTGTTCTAAGTTACTATGTTACTTCTCTAAAATTTTAACGAGTCTTTTTGGTACAAGACCAGAATGATGAGAAGATTGAGGAGCAAGAAGGAAAAAAAGATATTAAAAAAAGAAAAAAAGAAGGAAAAGGAGAGAGAGAGAGCGAGAAGGAATAAAAGGTGAATAAAAGGAAATATTAACAAAAAAAGAAAGACACCAAAAGAAAAAGACAAGAATGGTATAGGTGTATAGTAGGGTATTATGATCCACCCTTAAAGACCCCCAATCTCTGGGGGTTCCAGGTTGGATAATTACCTTGAGGTCAACAGCTCTGTGCCAGCTGGCTCAGACACAGTACCCCACCTCCACCAGGTAGAGAGGAGAGACCAAAATGCTATAAATCAAACTATACCTAAAAAGCAAAGACCCCTAGTAGGATAAAGTTGAGAGGTAAAAATAAATAAATAAATAATAGGGGCAGAAACACTGAAAAAATAAAATTCTAATTGTTAAAGAAGGCAAAAATGAAAGGTTGTACACAGACTAGAAAAAGTACAAAACATAAAGAAAAGAAAAGAAAAGAAATGTTGAAGTTAAAAGAAAAGTCAAAAAAGCCAAAACCCCCAAACCAAAACCAAAACCAAAACCAAACAGTATATATATCTTGGTAAATATTGTCTGGGCAATAGGTGATCTTCTGAGGAGTGAGAAGTTAATCCCAAAATGACGACTAGAGGCCTCAACTGGTTTCACAGACCCCGCAGGTGTAAGAGCCCGAATATCTTGTTGGCCCACTTAAAAGACCCTCCAAGCCATGGGCCTAGGCCAAGCAGAAGCTTTCCAAGGAAAGCACTTATCCCTGGGATCTCTCCTGACGTGGCTGCCTTCTTATCCAATGCGCCAAATCCAGTTTCCCTCAATGCCCCTGAGGGCCAAGGGTGTTAATCTGCCAAACACCTGGATCTCTTCACTCCTCAAGAGTCACAACCCCCACCTTTGGGCAACTCAGTCACTAGATTACTCGCCAGAGGACTCCCGGCAGATCCCTGGTCTGCACCAGTAGCTATGCGGGCAGCGCACAGCTGAATGGCATTAGCTCTTTACTGGCTCAGCGGCTCAATCTGGGGGCCCAGGCAGTGCCCAGTCATTTGCACACTGGCCCAACGTCTCCCAAAGCAGTTCAATGGAGTGCCCAAGTCCAAACAAACAAAAACAGTTTCCAGGGAAGGCTCTTCCCGCTTGTGGTCTCACTGTTGCTATAGGTACAGCTGTAGGCAGCCTCCGACCAAACAAACGGGCACCCACTACTTGTCGGTTTTCCACCACTTTTGGCTCCTCCTGGGGTCTTAAAGTCTCACTGACTTCCTGGGTCACCATAGGACAGCCTCTGGGCAAAACCCACTGGCCAGAGATGCCTGGAGTCTTCTCTCCCTCTTCTCACCATGCCCGGTTACACAGAAGCTGCTACTCAGCTGCCATCTTGCTGATGAATCAGTTGCAACATTTTTTAAAGTGAGTATTAGTCCAATGTGTTTGGTAACTGCTGTTCCCTCACTTACTAAATATGTGTTGAACAACCACTTACCCCATGCCAGGCCCTTTTCTAGGCACTGGGGAAATGGCAGTGAGCAGACAAACATCCTACTCATGTGAGTGAAGTGAACACACAATAATTGTAACTAGAATGCACAGGAAAAATGCATAGTGTGGTAGAGAAGAAAAACTAAAGTGGGAAAAGGAAATGTTCATGTGTTGGAGTAATGGGCTGATAGAAATATGAGGATAGCCAGAAAAGGCCTTGCTGAGAAAACTGCTTTAAGTAAAGAACTAGAAGAATGGAAGGAATAAGTTAGGAGGCTTTCTGAGAAAAAGCTTTCCAGACAGCGGGAACAGCATGTACATAGGTGTTCCTGGTGTGTTTAAGGAATAGCAAGAAGCTATTGCAGCAGAGGGATAGAAAAATAGAAGGTTAAGTCATAACACTCATCACTTGCCTTTCAGAATCATGTAGTGCCTTTTAAGCATCAGGAAGAACTGTGGCTTATACTCTAACTGAAATGGGAGGTATTCATGAGTCTTTGAGCAGAGGAATTACATAATGATATTATGACTTGGGCACTGGGTTAAGCATTGTTGGAAAGAGGATTAAAACTTCGGGATATATTTTGAAGGTAGACATGACAAGATTTGCTGATAACCTGGCTACTATGAGATGGAGAGAGACAGAGAGAGAGAGAGAGAGATGGAGATGTGTCCAGGATGACACCAACAGTTTTGTCAGATAAACTGTAGAAGCTGCTATTAACTCTAGTAAGAGTGACTACTTGAGGGGCAGGTATGAGGAAGAACATCAGCAGTTCTATTTGGACCCTTAATGTCCAAAATGTGTCATTAGGAAAAGTGAGAAATTTTTTATTCAAGAATAATCACCCAAATTAGAATTAGCTTTATGGTATAATAACAACTGTCTCCTGTTAAATAGTGCTACAGGCTCATCTCTCATACTCATCAGTCTTCTTCCTGGAAAAGTGCTGAAGAGCAGTTTTCAACTCTTTCTCCATTGAAGTGATCCTTCATTGTCATTGTCATTAGCAGCACCATCATATAGGTTTTCTGACACTTGTATTTCATTACTTTTATGCTTCTTCCTTTCTTCTTCAACCTTTACTGGAAGTATCTTACAAGGAATAATTATTACTTTATTCAATAAAAATAACTTCTTTTTTATTAATTATATCACTTGACCTGGTCTGTCATAATTTTAGTCATAAAAATATTTGGTGCCTGCTTTAAGTTTATTATTATACAATTATAAGATATGATTTTATCATTGAAATTTGTGTAAAGTTGGTTTCATTTCTACTTGGGAAAACAAAATTTTCTACCATTTCAAACAGAACCCTTCTTAATTGTCTGCTTTTATTCCCATCCACCCTCATGATATCACATGAATTTTCACTGTGATTCACTAGCAGAAACGGAGAAATAAAGCAAAATAATGACACAAAATGTGACATCATAAGGCTTCAAGAAGACAAAGGAAGGTTTGCCCTTCCTGCACTCAGCTATTCTTTTACCCATTGCCTTGTATTGTCCTTTTTAAATTTGGATCCCTGGACCTCAAAAAAGTGAAGGTACTCACTGAATGTATGAACCAAGTTTGCCACAATAAAAGAGCACAGTGTAACTGCTGAGTGGGTAGTGTGGTGTTCTAGAAAATGAGATGATCCCCAAATTTCACATTCAATAAATATAAAATTTTATGGCTGGAGAACACATAGTATAAATAATTACCTGCTTCACTGCCATAATCTACTAATAATGGGAGCAAAACTAAGAATGATTAAATGATTCCTATCCTAAAGGCATTGTCTAGTATTTTGTGGCACCAAAGGAGATGATGCAATTCCGTCATGTTGAGTCACATAAATTACCAGATAAGTTCATCAAAGTAGTCAGCTAAAGTAAAAGTGTGACTTTGTCAAAGTGATTTAAAGCCTTGGAGGTGGAAAGGTGGGGTGGAAGGCCTCATCTACTTTTACTTTTAAAGAAGTGTCTCCAGATTTTTGTCTTTCTTGAAAACGTCCTAAACAGAACTCAGCTTTCTACTTTGAAAAAGTATTTAAATACCAAATTTTTGGCTGAGTATTTACGCTGCTTGTATGATACAATAATATATGTCAAATATGACCACACTTTATTAAACAATATAATATAAAGTTTCAATTCAACAGAAATATTTGAGCATCTTAATTTAAAAAGAAATATTTGGAGTATGTGTTTTATCATCAAAAATATTTAAAGTGGTCTTGATGGAATTGTAGGCTCCAACAGTTTTAGTTAAACAGATGAACTTGCACACATAAAAGCACAGTGCAGAGATTGATTGGGATGGCCATATTTGTTGCAGCTCTCAAGGTTAGACACATTTGTGTATCTTCTCAGTCACTGCTTCTTTCCCACTGTATTCTAAGTTTATTGCTTCAATGAATGCAATTCAGCTTTCATTCAGTGGAGGGAAATCCCTAGAGTTTATTTGATATTTTTATGAATATCATTTATGTTTACCCTTGTTCAGAGGGTCACAGGGTACATGGCTAAATTATTTGTAGTTTCCCAGTCCTTGCGACACTTGGAAGACTTGACAGACTTAGGCTGGTGAAGGAATATGAGAAACTTGTCCTGAACCTCTCTCACTAACATAGCAGAAATAATCTATTTCTACACATAATTAAACATATGAAGAACTTCATTTTACACCTGAGCTTTTTGTACGTAGAAAATCAAAATGGATCAATCATTAAGCACAAGAATAAAGAAAGAGTAGCAGTAAGTATATCTTACCTCTTCTTTAAGATGAACTTTTTTCTTTCTTCACAGTCAGAAACTATCTTTAACATGCCTCCCTCATTCTTAAATTTTTATATATCTTGCCATAATTCCTCTTTTAGAGATACTCCTGATATTCTGTCACAAAGTGGTGGAGAAGAACTCACATTATTAAATTCAGGTTCCATGCTTTCACTGCCTTTATCATATAATGGCTTCTGGAATAAGTCCTGTACTGGTTTTGTTTTCTTAAGTGTCTGTAACAGCAGATACACCGTGGTTCTCTACCAAAGCCACAGGCTTCATTTCGTTGCTGTGGGTAAGCCTCAAATCAGAAAGCCTTTTTAGGTCACTAGACTGAGGCATATGCCTGCTGTCTAATGTGCAATTAGTGGCATTTGGGGCCGTATTGTTTGACCTTTGCTTCAAACACTTGGTTGTCTTTCCTCTCTATTGTAAGCATTTCTGGGTCCTTTGAATTTCCATTTTCAGTATTAATGTAAAAATTATCTTTATCTGTGTTGAAAACACAACCAGTGTGTCATTTTTCACCACTTTACAAATTTATATCTTTAAAATTCTTTTCATTGTCTCAGGTTAATTTGAAGGCACAAAAAATTAGGTT
This sequence comes from Galago senegalensis, assembly GCA_963575145.1. Classification (NCBI taxonomy): domain Eukaryota; kingdom Metazoa; phylum Chordata; class Mammalia; order Primates; family Galagidae; genus Galago; species Galago senegalensis. Next base: position 16,824 of record CAUYTI010141108.1, on the reverse strand, counting down.
ACAAGGTGTGCATTTGTTAGGTAGAGCCCCTCTCATAATTTATAAGTCTGACCCCAAAGAGGTGTTCCATACACTCTAACATTGGACCCATTATGTGGGAGCACACCCATGCCCCACCCACCTCCCCTCTCCCCATTCCTTGTTCCCCTACACCCCAACATTAAATTGATATGAGTTTTCCTCTAATGTGGGTGCGTATTAGATCAATCATCTACTGGATTCATATTAGAATTGAGTACATTGGACTCTTGCTTCTCCATTCTTGTGGTACTTTACTAAAAAGAATGTGTTTCAACTCCATCCAGGTTAATACAAAAGGAGTAAAGTCTCCATCGTTTTAAAGGCTGCATAATATTCCATGTTATACATATACCACAGTTTATTAATCCATTCACCGGTCAATGGTCACTTGGGCTTCTGCCATGACTTGGCCATTATGAATTGGGCTGAAAAAAAAAAAAGTTCTGGTGCAAATATCTTTGTTCTAAGATGATTTTTGGTCTTCTGTATATATACCTAGTAGACGAATTGCAGGATGGAAAGGCAGGTCTACCCTTAGTTCCCTATGTGTTCACCAAACTTCTTTCCAAAAGGAACACATTAGCTTACATTCCCACCAGCAGTGGAGAAATGTTCCCTTTTCTCCACGTCCATGCCAACACCTGTAGTTTGGGATTTTGTTATATGGGCTACTCTTACTGGAGTTACATGGTATCTCAAAGTGGTTTTGATTTGCATTTCTCTGATGATTAAAGATGATGAGCATTTTTTCATGTGTCTGTAGGCCATGCACCTGTCTTCTGCAGAGAAGCTTCTGTTCAAGTCTCTTGCCCACAATGAAATGGGATCACTTCTTCTTTCTTTATTGCTTAGTTTGAGTTCTCTGTGCATTCTAGTTATCAAATCTTTCTCAGAAACATAACCTGCAAATATCTTCTCCCATTCCAAGGGCCGTCTGCTTGCTTTACTTACTGTGTTGTTGACTGTGCAGAAGCTTTTTAGTTTGATCAGATCCCAGTAGTATATTTTTGGTGATGCTTCAATTGCCCGGGGCGGGAGGTCCTCCTCATAAAATATTCTCCCAGGCCAATTTATTCAAGTGTTTTCCCTGCACTCTCTGCAAGAATCTTTATAGTTTGATGTCTTAAGTTTAAGTCTTTTATCCAGTGAGAGTCAATTGTTCTTAATGGCGAAAGGAGTGGGTCCACTTTCAGTCTTCTGCAAGTCGCCAGCCAATTCACCCAGTACCATTTGTTAAATAGGGAATCTTTTCCCCAATTTATGTTTTCCTTCTTTCCTTTTATTAAGTGATATACACACAGATCATGAATATAATTATGCATATGTGGGGTACAATGTGTTGATTTTTTATACAATTTGGAGTGCTTCCATCAAACCAATTAATATAGCTTTCACCTCATTTACTTAATTATTGTGTGAAGACATTTATATTCTATACTTGATAGATTTGACTTGTACCCTTGCAATGTGCTCCATAGGTGTGGGCCCACTGCTTACCCTCCCTCTATCAAACCTTCCTTCTCCCCTCCTTTCCCACTCCATTTCTCACTTTCATCCTGGGCTATAGTTGTGATCCATCTTACATAAGAAAGTATGATTAAATATAAATTGGTTTCATAAAAGTACTGAGTACATTGGGTACTTTTTCTTCCATTATTGAGATATTTTACTTAGGAGAATATGTTCCAGCTCCATCCATGTAAACATAAAAGAGGTAAAGTCTCCATCTTTTTTTAAGGCTGCATAGTATTCTATGGTATACATATACCACAATTTATTAATCCATTCATGGGCCGATGGGCACTTGGGCTTCTTCCATGGCTGGGCAATTATGAATTGAGCTATAAAGAATAATCTGGTGCAAATATCTTTGTTTCAAAGTGATTTTTTTGTACTTTTGGATATACTCCTAGTAGAGGAATTGCAGGTTCAAACAGCAGGTCTATTTTTAGATCCCTGAGTGTTTATCAAATTTCTTTCCAAAGGAACATATTAGCTTGCATTCCCACCAGCAGTGCAGAAGTGTTCCCTTTTCTCCACGTCCACACCAACATCTGTCGTTTGGGGATTTTGTTATGTGGGCTACTCTTACTGGAGTTACATGGTATCTTAAAGTGGTTTTGATTTGCATTTCTCTGATGATTAAAGATGATGAGCATTTTTTCACGTGCCTGCAGACCATGCACCTGTCTCCTTCAGAGAAGCTTCTGTTCAAGTCTCTTGCCCACAATGAAATGGGATCACTTCTTCTTTCCTTATTGATTAGTTTGAGTTCTCTATGCATTCTGGTTATCAGACCTTTGTCACAAACATACCCTGCAAATATCCTCTCCCATTCTGAGGGATGTCTACTTGCTTTACTTACTGTGTTCTTGGCAGTGAAGAAGCTTTTTAGTTTGATCAGATCGCAGTAATGTATATTTGGTATTGCTTCAATTGCCCAGGGGGTCCTCCTCATAAAGTTTTCTCCCAGGCCAATTTCTTCGAGTGTTTCCTGTGCACTGTCTCCAAGAATCTTTATAGTTTCATGTCTTAAGTTTAAGCCCTTTTATCCAGTGAGAGTCAATTTTTATTAATGGTGAAAGGTGTGGTTCCAATTTCAGTCTTCTACAAGACGCCAGCCAATTCACCCAGCACCATTTGTTAAATAGGGAGTCTTTCCCCCAATTTATATTTTTGATAGGCTTATCAAAGATCAAGTGACAAAAGTGTCTGGGTTCATCTCTTGGTTCTCAATTCTGTTCCATACATCTACCTCTCTATTTTTGTGCCAGTACCATGCTGGTTTGATAACTATAGATTTATAGTATAGTCTGAAGTCTGGTAGCATGATTCCACCTGATTTATTTTTATTTCTGAGCAACGTCTTAGCTTTTTGAGTTTTTTTTTTTTCTGTTTCCACATAAAATGAAGTACTAGTTTTTCCAGATCTTTAAAGTATGACAGAGGTGCTTTAATAGGAATTGCATTAAATCGGTAGATTGCTTTGCATAGTGTGGACATTTTAACAATGTTGATTCTTCCCAGCCACGAGCATGGTATGTTTTTACATTTGATAGCATCTTCAGCTATTTCTTTTCTCAGAGTTTCGTAGTTCTCTTTATAGAGATCTTTCATGTCCTCAGACATTTCATTTTCTTTGGCACTACTTTAAAGGGAATAGAGTCCTTGACTTTTTTTTTCTCAGCTAGATTATTGTTGGTATATATGAATGCTACTCATCTGTGAGTATTGATTTTCTATCCTGATCCTTGATCACTTTTAGGAGTTTTGTAGTTGAGTCCCTGCAGTTTTCCAGGTATAAAATCATATCATCTGTGAAGAGTGAGAGTTTGATCTCCTTTGACTCCCTTTAGATGCCCTCCATTGCCTTCTCTTGCCTGACTGAGATGGCTAAGCCTTCCATTCAATATGATATTAGCTGTTGGCTTGCTACAGAAGGCCTCTATCAGTTTAAGAAATGACCCGTCTAAGCCTATTTTCTTAAGTGTTCGGATCATGCAAGAATGTTGGAATTTATGAAAAGCTCTTTCTGCCTCAATTTAAAGAATCGTATTTTCATTGTTTTTTATTTTGTTTATGTGATGTATTATATTTACATATTAACATATGGTGAACCAACCTTGGGATAAAACCAACTTGTTCGTGGTGTATAATTTGTTTTATGTGTTGCTGAATTCTGTTTGCTAAGATGTTGTTTAAAAACTTTGCGTTTATATTCATTACAGATATTGGTCTATCATTTTCTTTCATTGTTGGGTCTTTTTTTAGTTTGGGGATCAGGGTGATATTTGCTTCATAGAATGTGTTAGGAAATATTCTTTCTTTGTCTGTGTTTTGGAAAAGGTTATGTAATACAGGTACCAGTTCCTCTTTAAAGTTTTAGTAGAAATCTGGTTTGAAGCCATCTGGCCTCGGACTTTTCTTTTTTGGGAGATTTTGTATAGTTAATGATATTTCAGTGCTTGATGTATGTCTATTAAATATTTCCAGTTCTTTCTGGCTGAGTCTAGGGAGGTGGCATGCTTCCAGGTATTGGTCTATTAGCTACATATTTTCATATTTCTGAGAATATTGTTTTTTGTAGTATTCATTAAGGAATATTTTGTATTTCTGAGGTGTCTATTGTTATTTCTTCCTTTATCACTTCTGATTGATGACATTAGGAATTTTACTTTTCTGTTTCTTGTTAAGTTGGCCAACAGTTTATCGATTTTGTTAATCTTTTCGCAAAACCAACTATTTGATTTGTTGATCTTCTGAATGAATCTTCTGTTTATAATTTCATTGAATTCTGCTCCAGTTTGGGTTATTTCTTTTCTTCTGCTGTGTTCAGGATTGGAATGTTTTTCCTTTTCCCGTTGCTTGAGATGTCCCATTAAGTTGTTGACTTCCTCTCTTTACATTCTCTTGAGGAAGGCTTGCAATGCTATACATTTCCTTCTTAGGACTGCCTCTGCAGTATCCCACAGGTTTTGATAATTCATGCCTTCATTGTCATTATGTTCCCAAAGTTTGGTAATTTTCCTTTTTAATCTCATCTATGACACAGCTGTCATTCAGCATAAGGTTATTTAGTTTCCATGACTTTGTTTGAGTATGAAGATTCCTGTTGTTGTTGAGTTCAACTTTTATTCTGTGGTGGTCTGAGAAAATACAACGAATAATTTCCATTCTTTTAACATTGCTGAGGTTGGACTTGTGACCTAAGATGTGATCAATTTTGGAGGATGTTCCGTGGGCTAATGAGAGGAAGAAGTATTCAGTATTTTATTGGGATGAAATGTTCTATAGATGTCTGTTAAGTCCATTTTTTGTAGGGTCAAGATTAAGTCCAATATTTCCTTGTTTAATTTCTTCTCAGAGAATCTATTCAACACTGATGAAGGGGTGTTAAAATTTCCAAATATTATAGTGCAGGAAGATATCAACTTGTCCTTGTCTGTTATGGTTTCCTTTATAAATTCAGAAGCATTGTGATTGGGCACATAAATGTTCATAATTGAAATCTCTTCATGTTGAGTGTTTCCCTTGACAAATATGAAGTGGCCATCCTTATCTTTTCTTACCTTTGTTGGCTTAAAGCCTGTTGTATCCACAAATAAAATTGCAACCCGTGCGTTTGTTTGATTTCCTTTTGCCTGATGTCCACCCCTTCACCCTGAGTCTATGTTTATCCTTTAAGGTAAGATGAGATTCTTGTATGCAGCAGATATCTGGCCTGAGTTTTGTATGCAGTCAGCCAAACTCCGTCACTTAAGAGGACAATTTAAGCCATGCACATTAATCGTGAGTAATGATAAGTATGGTTGTGTTTTGGTTGTCACATTTTTCAAGTGTCCACTGGATATTTTTAACCGTTTCACCATTATGGATATTAGGTTTTGTTCAAGACTTTCTGGGTGAGTTTACTTTGTTAGTAGACCATTAAGCTGATCCTTATGGATCATGGGTCTGAGAATATCCTGGAGAGCTGGTTTCGTTATGGCAAATTTCTTCAACATGTGTACGTCAGTAAAATATTTGATTTGTCCATCACAAATGAAACTCAGTTTAGCAGGATACAGGAACCTGCGCTGAAAGTTGTTTTGTCTTAGGGGTTTTAAGGTCAATGACCATCCTCTTCTGGCTTGAAAAGTTTCAGCTGAGAGATATGCAGTCATTCTAATAAACTTTCCCTTGTAGGTTTATGATTTTCTTACATCTGGTTGCTTGCTGGATTTTCTCCTTCATATTAAATTTGACAAAGTTAATTACAATGTGTCTAGGCTATGCTTTACTTAGATTGAGTCATTCTGGGGTTCTGAAACTGTCTTCTATCTGAATTTCTGTATCTCTTGCCATGCTTGGGAAATTCTCCTCAATTATGTCTTGGAGTAGAGCATCAGCGCCTTTCAAACCATCCTCTTCTGCTTCAGGAATTCCTATAAGGCAGATGTTTGCTCTTTTGCAGTGGTCCCACAACTCTCTCAGGGAGTGATCAGTTTTTGCTCTCCCCTTCTCTGCCTCTTTGAGCATTTGGGAGTGTTCAAAACCATTGCCTTCTATGTCAGAGATCCTTTCTTCTGCCTGATCCATTCTGTTACTGTGGGATTCTAATGTATTTTTCCTTTCTTTCCTTATTGTGTATAAACTCTTGGAGATTTTGTCTCTGAATTCATTGATTTTTTTGAGGCAACTTTTGAACTACTCCTAGAATTTCTAATTCCAACTTTACTTCCATTCTCTTATCCTTATTGGCCATCTATATTCTGAACTCTGTTTCTGACATTGCAGCCATTTCTTTATGAATGGGATCCTCTGTTGTGTCGTCTGTCATTCCTAGGGGGAGTTGATCTACTCTGATTATTCATGTTGACAGAGTTTTTCTGCTGGTTCCGCCCCATGATTATTTTTCAGTTTGGCTATAGAAACTGGCAAGGTGAAATTGGATTGGGGGCTCCAGGAGTTGTAGTTAACCATTCCTTTACCAAAGTGCTGGGACTGGTGACGGTGGCTTTTCCCCTACAGGTTTACAAAGGTCCCCTTCAGTCCTGCAGCCTGAGACTCTGGGGACCCGCTTGGTGTGATGGGGCTAGGTGGCTCTGTCTTGTATTCAGTCAGCCTCTCTCCAATCTTAGTGAATCAGTGGCTTTGGGCTACAATCTCAGCTGGGGAGAAATACAAGCAACTGAGACACCCAGCCCCACCATGGGCAACAGGAAGAAGAGGAGAATCAGTCCTTCCCACTACAACACCACCAAGGCTCAACCTTGGAGGCTCCCCAGGTGGTTTGCCCAGGTCAAGAGTTCCAAACCAGTTGTCCCATGCAGCATAATCACAGTTTAATTCAGAGAGTTCAAAAGGTTTGCAGCAACCAGACAGCAGAGGTCCACTGGCAGCTCAAGTGTGACTCACTCCAGTGCTCTGTGCAGTCAGAAAGGCCCGCCAAGCAGGAGAGTTAGTCAAGGGGGGTTGGTGCCTCCTTCCCAACCTTGCACCTCCTCCATGCCCAGTCACTGGTAACCCTGTGGGGCTGTGGCCCAGTTCTCCCCAACGAACAAATGTGCCAAGGATTTGCACCTGCCAGAGTCAAAGAGGAGTCAATGCCTCCTCAGCCAGGACACCACTCTCTGCCACCAGCAGGCGGAGGGACCTGAAGCCTGACTCCCTCCAGTGCTCATTAGAAACAGGGGAGTTTTCCACCTGAGTTTATTCCAAGCCAAGGGTTAATATTACAGTGAATGTTCTACTCCCTCAGAGACCATGCCTCTGCTCCAGCCTCACTGCTCCTCTAGTACCTCTGCAGGGAGAGGACCGGCTCCCTCCAGTGGTCCACAGAATTATGGAGATGTCTCTCCAAAATTTGACCCCAGTGGGATTACGCTTCTATCACTGCTGTTGCTGCACTGGATCCAGCACCTCCACCTCCCACTGCTATGCACCTTTGTGGCACCAGGCCAGTCACCCCCACCCCTGTGTCTCTCTCCACTTCTACTTGAGTCACAGTTTCAGTGCAGCTGTGCCACCATGGCCCATGCAACGCCCAGCCCTAGCAAAGAACCGCCGCACACTCCAGGCTCTGCAGGGGGTAGGCTTCCAGACCACAGATGAGGGGAGAAGGGTGGACTGGGATGTCAGAATGGCAGGGAAAATATTTGCTCAAATTTTATGCGGGTCAAGAAAATGCCCAGGCTCACCGTGGGACCTCTCTGGAGAAGGAGTCCGGTCTTCAGTGACTCTCTCCCATGGGGTGAAACAAGAGGTCTTCTGTTCACTGCTCGCTTGTAGAGATCACACAGCGAGCTATTCTCTTGGGGGAAGGGACAGGCTCTCATCCTCTTTGGGATGGATTTTGTACCTGAAATTTTCTTCCTTGGAGTCACAGCTTGCCTCACCAGGGATGATATGCACTTATCAATCTCTCTCTTGGCTCAGCTCCCGACCTTCAGCTTTATGGGGTTCATTCTGGCCACTATTTCTCCCTCTGGACGAGAGCTTCTGTTGAAAGCTGGCTCCAGGAGGCCATCTTACCGCTAACTTGTCTTTATTTTTAGAGACAGGATCTTGCTCTATTGCCTGGGCTGGAGTGCAGTGGTGCGATCATAGCTCACTGTAACCTCAAAATCCTGCCTCAAGTGATCCTCTCACCTCAGCATCCCAAAGCACTGGGATCACAGGTGTGATCCAGCATGTCAGGCCCGAAATAGTTTTTTAGAGACTAGAAACAAGTTTGAAGGTTTGAAGTAGGAGACACATGAAGGTATTGACATTGAGCTTCCAGGAAAATGTCTGCGATATCACAAACTAAGATCTTTCACCTCATTATAATTAATTGTCCAAACAAAAATAATCTAACCTGTTAGATTAAGATGTCCAAAATTCCTGGTTCAAAAGTATCAATGTTCAGTTGAGTCACATATGGGGAGCTCTCAGAAGACATGTTCCCATGTATAGGTATGCATTACTGAATGCATTTTTTCCCAGAGGTACTTAGAAAAATTTTATGGCCTTAAGACAAAGAAAATGGCAAAAATGAAAGTCGATAGAAACTACATGGAGGAAAAATTCCAGGAAATGCAGCAGTTTTCTGAGCTACAAGGGGCTGAGCAACTGGAAACATCTACTCTGGAGACATTTCACATGCCTCCGTGTGGTGTGGCCAGCATTCACTGTTTCAGTACACTGCCAGGATAGGCGGTATAGAATGTTTACTCTACCACCGACAGGTAATGTGGGCATATGTCGCCATGTGTTTTTCCACTTTCCCATAGGTCTGACTTCTAACTGATACCATTTAGATAATAGCCCTAACTCTGGAAATAGATCAAGTAGCCTCCCTCAATTGTTAACACTATCTCCATGTTAAAATTGATTATCTCTAGAATGGAGGCTGGTTCACTCCAGGAAGAGATGTTTGGCTTGCCAGTCCAGAGCAGAGTAGAACAAGTGTGAGTAGAAGGAGAATGAAGTTGAATCTGCTATAAATTAGAGACAGCAGAATGTTTATAGAGTAGTCACAACAGATAAATGCAGAAATCTGGGAGCAGAAGCAAAACGCATAATCTTCTAAGAAAGTAACGCCCCCTCATAGTGATGACCTGAAAGTCATAAATAAGAAGTAAGTTCGATTTTGGTTAAGGAGGAAGCTGTCCAATGAAAAATGCTTCTGCACTTAATGAAACAAGGTTTTCTTATCTGAACTTGATTTATGAAATGATTCATCTTCCAGTGGTGCTAAAAAAAATAAATATCATGATAAGACAAGATTAACCTATGATTTCTATGTTTTCATCTCTCTTTGCTGATAAAAAATCAATAATTACACTCCTGACATAAGATGTGAGGATGTTGACTATGCCGTCGAGAAAACTTTCCAAGTATGGAGTAATGTGACACTCCTGAAATTCAGAAAGACTAACACAGGAAAGGCTGACATTATGATACATTTTGCACATGGAGGTAGGAAACTCAGATTTCATCTGTTTTATTTGGCATGCTCTATAGGATGTACAGAAGAACTAATTACCGTTCCTGTTTTAAAAGCTCATAGAGACTATAGTGCTTTTGTTTTTGTTTTTTAATCATCTCAAAAGTTTTATTAAAAGCCTTTGACAAAATTAAACACATTTTCATGATTAAAAACTCAAAATGGTGTACATTCAAAAGTACGCATCTCAACACAATAAGGTCATATAAACAAGCCCCCAGATACCATTATACTCAACAGTGAAACAATTCCAGCATTTCCTCAAGCATCCAGAGCAAGGCAAGGAAGAAGGAAGCCCAATCTCCCCACTTTATTCAACATAGTAATAAAAGATTGAACCCAAGCAATTAGGTAAGTGTAAAAGGCATTCAAATCAGAAATGGAGAAGTAAAATTCTCTCTGTTTGCACATGATATATATATATACACACATACCCTAGAGGTGCCTGTGACTCAAAGGAGTAAGGCGCGAGCCCCATATGCCAGGGATGGTGGGTTCAAACCCAGCCCCTGCCAAAAACTGCTAAAAAAAAAAAAAAAGAAAGAAAGAAAGAAAGAAAGAAAAGAAAAGAAAAAGAAAGAAAGAAATGTTACAACTAATAAGCTCACCCACTAAAGTTATAGATAAAAAAAATCCACATGCAAAAGTCATTTGCATTTCTATGCACTAACAACAATTTTTAAAATTTCAAATTAATGGGAGGGTACAAATGATTAGGTTATGATGTTTGCATTTATTAGGTAAAGTCCCCATTGTAGTTGTGCCCCTCACCCAGGAGATGTGCCATGCACCAATACATTGTGCCCACTAGGTTACTCTCTACCTTTTCCTGGCTGAATAGTATTCCACGGTATGCATATACCATAGTGTGTTAATCCATTCATTGATTGATGGGCACTTGGGTTGATTATACATCTTGGCAATTGTAAACTGAGATGCAATAAACAATCTAGTGTAAATATCCTTATGATGAAATGATTGTTTTTTCTTCTTGGTAGATACCTAACTAATGGGATTTCAGGATCACATGGAAGGTCCATTTTAAGTTCTCTGAGGATTCTCCATACATCTTTCCAAAGAGGCTGTATTAGTTTGCTATCCCACCAACAGTGTAAAAGTGTTCCCCTCTCTCCATGCCAGCATCTTCAACTTTGGGACTTTGTGATGTGGGATATACTCACTGGGGTTAGGGGATATCTCAGGGTGGTTTTGATTTGTATTTCTCTGATGATCAGGGACAAAATGAAGATTTTTTTCATATGTTTGTTAACCATTCATCTGTCTTCCTCTGAGAAGGCTCTCTTCAAGTCTCTTGCCCAGTGATAGATGGCATTGTTTGCGCTTTTTGGTTGATTGATTTGAGTTCTCTGCAGATTCTGGTTATCAAACTTTTATCAGATTCATAACATGCAAATATCTTTTCCCATTATGAAGGTGTCTATTTATTTTAATTGTTGTGTCCTAAAGTCTGCAGAATTTTTTAACTTAATTAAGTCCCATTTATTTATTTTTGTTACTGCTGCAATTGCCAATGGAGTCTTCTTCACAAAATCTTTCCCCAGGCCAAGATGATCACAAGTTTTTAACCATGCTTTCTTCTAGGATTTTTATCATTTTGTGTCTAAGACTTAAATCTTTTATCCATTGTGAGTCAGTTTTTGTAAGTGGTGAGAGGTGCAGGTCCAGTTTCAATCTTTTACATGTGGTTATCTACTTCTCCCAGCACCATTCATGGAATAAAAATTCATAAACAAAAGTTTATGCTTTCTTTAGCTTTATCAAAGCTCAGACGGAGATATGAGGCTGGTTTCATCTCTAGCCTGTCTGTCTGTCTGTCTCTCTGTCTTTCCTTCTTTCTTTCTTTGCCTCACTCTGTCAACCTGGGTAGAGTGCCATGATGTCAAAGCTCACAGCAACCTCAAACTCCTGGGCTTGACTGATCCTCTTTTCTCAGCCTCTCGAGTATCTGGGACTACAGGCACCCACCACAATGCCTGGCTAGTTTTTCTATTTTTAGTAGAGATGGGGTCTTTCTCTGGCTCAGGCTATCTTGAACTCCTGAGCTCAGGCAATCCATCCACCTCAGCCTCCCAGAATGCTAGGATTATAGGTGTGAACCAGCGTGCCTGGTCTTTAGGTTTCTTATTCTATTCCATATATCTATGTCTCTATTTTTGTGCCAATATCATGCTGCTTTGATCACTGTTGACTTCTAATATAACCTCCGTAACCTAGTAGAGTGATGCCTCCAGCTTTGTTTTTATTACTAAGAATTGCATTGGATATGTGGGGTCTCTTTCTGGTTCCATAGAGGATGAGGAACCATTTTTCCAAGTTCTTCAAAGTATGATGTTGGTATTCTAATGGGGATTTTAGTAAATCTGTACATTGCTTTGGGTAGTATAGACATTTTATCTTCCCACCCAAGAGCATGGTATGGTCTTCCATTTGTTAACGTCTTCTATTTCTTATCTCATAGTTTTACAATTCTCTCTATAGAAATTCTTCCCCTCCTTTGTTAGATATATTCCCAGGTATTTCATTTTCTTTGAAGCTATTGTGAAGGGTATTGTGTTCTTGATTATCATCTCGACTATTATTGGCATATACAAAGGCTATTGATTTGTGGACCCTGAGATGTTACTGTAGTTTTTGATCATTTCCAGGAGTCTCATGGTTGAGTCTCTAGGGTTTTCTAAGAATAAGATCATATCATATGCAAAGAGTGAGAGTTTGACCTCCTCTGCCCCCATTTGGATGCCCTTAATATCCTTTTTTATTTTTGCCAAATTTCATTGGCTTGAACTTAGCACTATGTTGAACAGTAGTGGTGAGAGTGGACATTTTTGTCTGGTTCCAGTTCTAACTGGGAAAGCTTTCAGTTTTACTCCATTCAGTATGATATAGGCCATTGGTTTGTCACTGGTGGTTTATATAAGTTTAAGAACTGTGCCATTTGTGCCTATTTTCCTATGTGTTCTTGTCAGAAAGGAATGCTGAATTTTTGTCAAATGCTTTTTCTGCATCTGTTGAGAGGATCATACGCTCTTTGTGTTTGGTTCTGTTTATGTGGTGAATTGTATTTATGAATTTGTGTATTTTAAACCTAAGTTGCATCCCTGGTATATAATCTACTCAATTGTGATGTACAGTTTTTTTAATGTGTAGCCATATTCTATTTGCTAGGATTTTATTGAGTATTTTTGCATCAATATTCATTAGAAAAATTGGCCTGCGTTTTTCCTTTTCTGTTGGGTCCTTTTCTGGTTTTGGTATCAGGGTGATGTTTGCTTCATAGAACATGTTGGGGAGAGTTCTTTCTTTCTCAGTGTTTTAGAATAGGTTCTGCAGCATAGGTACAAACTCTTATTTGAAAGTTTGATAGAATTCTGGTGTAAAGCTTTCTGGTCCAGGGATTTTTGTTGTTGTTGTTGTTAGAAGATTTTTTATTGTTTCTTCAATTCTGGTGCTTGATAGTAGTCTGTTCAAGAGATGTATTTCGTCTTGGTTAAGTCTAGGAGGTTGTGTGATTCCAGGTGTTGGTCCATTTCCTCCACATTGTCAAATTTCTGGGCATAGTTTTTTGTTTGTTTGTTTGTAGTAATCAGAGATGATCTCTTGTATCTCTGTGGTATCTTTTGTTATTTCCCCTTCTTCATTTCTGATTAAAGTTACTAGCGATCTCACTTTTCTGTTTCTAGTTAATCTGGCCAAAAGTTTATTGATTTTTATTTATCTTTTCAAAGAACCAACTTTTGTTTTGTTAATTTTCTGAAAAATTCTTTTGTTTACAATTTCATGTATTACTTATTTAATTTTCATTATTTCTTTCCTTCTACTTGGTTTTGGATTAGATTTCTGTTCCTTTTCCATTTCCTTGAGATGATTCATTAGGTTGTTCATGTGTGCTCCTTCTGTTTCTTCTAGGTGTGAGCACCTAATGTGAGAAATTTCCCTCTCAGGAGTGCTTTTGCAACACCCCTCAGGTGTTGGTAGCTTGTGGCTTCATTGTAGTTATGTTTGTGGAATCTAATATTTCCTTCCTTATCTCCTCCTTGATCCTGCTGTCATTCGGCATAAGGTTGTTTAGTGTCCATGAGTTTGTGTGCGGAAGAAGGTGGTTTGCTGTTGAGTTCTACCTTTATTCCCCTGTGGTCTGACAAGATACAAGATATAATTTCAATTATTTTAATTTTGTTAAGGTTTTGTGTCCTAGGATATGATCAATGTTGGAGTATGATCCATGGGTCAATGAGAAGAATGTATACTCATTAGCTTTGGGATATTTTATTCTGTATATGTCTATTAAGCCCATTTATCCTAAGGTTGCATGTAAGTCCCTTGTTTCTTTGATTAGTGTCTGTTTAAAGGATCCATCCAGTTCTGTCAGAAGGGTGTTAATGTCCTGAGCTACTATGGTTTTGTAGCATATCACATTGATCAGACCACTTAGGACTCATTTCATAAATGTGGGAGCCTTTAAGTTGGGTACATATATATATATTTAGAATTGAAATGTCATGGGGTGTGATGCCTCATGCCTGTAATCATAGCACTCTGGGAGACTGAGGCAGGTGGATTGCCTGAGCTCAGGAGTTCGAGACCAGTCTGGGTAAGAGTCAGACCCCATCTCTAAAAATAGCCAGGCATTGTGGTTGGCTCCTGTAGTCCCAACTGCTTGGGAGGCTGAGGCATGAGGATCAATTGAGCCCAAGAGTTTAAGGTTGCTGTGAGCTATAATGCCACAGCACTCTGCCAAGTGTGGCAAAGTGGGACTTTCTCTCAAAAAAAAAAAAAAAGTATTGAAATGTCCTCTTGTTATGTTGTTCCCTTGACCAGTATACAGTGACCGTCTTTGTCTTTATCACCTTTTCTTGTTTTAAACCTACCTGTATCTGCAAATAAAATTACAAACCCTCCTTTCTTCTGATTTCCATTTTCTGAAACATTCTTTTCTAATCCTTCACCCTTAGTCTTGTTTTGTCCTTATAGGTTAGATGTGTTTCCTGAACATAACCTATACTTGTCTTGTATTTTTTTATTCAGTCAGCCAGCCTGTGTTTTTCAGTGGGGAATTCAAGCCATTGACATTTACTGAGAGAAAGGATAAGTTTGGTGGAATTCTGTTACTTTGCTGGTGGTACATTGTGATCATCTGTGGGTGTACTTCCTGCAGGGCTGGCCTCATAATGGCAAATTTCCTCAATGATTGCTTGTCACTAAAAGATTCGAGTTCTTCATCAAATATGAAACTGAGCTTGGCAGAACCCAGGATCCTAGGAAGTAAGTTGTTTTGTTTGAGTAAGTTGAAAATCATAGCCCAATCTCTTCTGACTTGTAAAGTTTCAGCTGAGAAGTCCTCTGTCACTTGGTGGATCTTCCCCTGCAGGTCAATTGGTGCTTACTGCTTGCTGCTTGCAGAATTTTCTCTTTCATTTTGACCTTGGCCAAGTTCATTAAAATGTGTCTAGGAGATGCTCTGTTTGCACTACGATGAACTGGGGTTCAATATCCATTCAAAAGGAGTGTGACAGAATATTTGGTGATGCTTGGGAAATTCTCAGTTATGATATCCTCCAGTAGGGCATCCATGCCTTTAGGTCAATCTTCTTCTCCTTCAGAGATACCTATAATTCATCTGTTCATACACTTCATAAAGTCCCATGATTCTCTAAGTGGTTGCTCAGCTTTTACTCTCTTCTTTTCTGCCTCTTTAAATGCCTGAGTTAGCTCAAGAGCCTTATCCTCTGGCTCTGAGACTCTTTCTTCTCCATGGTTTAATCTGTTGTTGTTACTTTCTACTGCATGCCAAGGTTCTCCGAATGACTCCTTCAATTCCTTAAGCTTTGATAAATCCTTTCTAATTTCATCACGTCTTTCATTCATTTCTTCAGTCAATTTTTGGATTTCCTTCAGTTTGTTATCCACTTTCCCTTCAATTCTCTTCATCATCTTTGCCTTCCATACTCTAAATTCCCTTTCAGTAATTTCCATATTTTCTTTATAGGTGGGATCCTCTGTGGTTGCTGCCTTGTAATCTCTTGGGGAGGAGGGTGATCTGTTCTGCAATTTCATGTTGGCAGAATTATTTTGTTGGTTCCTCCTCATCTGTGTTTTCTTTTTGTTCACTTCTTTTCTCTTCTTTCTCCTCTCTCTTCCTCTTTCTCCTTGATTTCCCTTGTCTCTGTTCTTGGGTGATGGAGTAGCCTTTGGGGACAAGGACAAAAGGAAGAGAAAAGAAAAGAGACAGAAGGGAGATAAGAAAGAAAAAGAAAAGAACAATAAAAGAAAATTTGAAAAAAAAAATAAGAGAAGAAAGAGAGAAAAAGAGAAATCAGGAATAATAGGATTCTGGGGGGCCAGGGCCAAAGTGTCCCCTGAAGTCAGGAGCACCTCACCAGCCTGAGCAAGTGCAAGATGTTGTCTCCATCAAATATAGAGGATTATTTTTGTGGCAGAGACCTGCCAATATGGTCCCTTAGATGGCCAAAGCTGGAGGGATGTTGTAGCCTGGGGGTTTGAATCCTCTGTGAACCAGGCCAATGCCATGGCACTCCAGCCCAGCCCGCAGAGCAAGGCCCTCCTAGGCTCATGGAGTCCTCATTGTCTCACTTTTTCCTTGTAATGATGATTCTGGGCCATACAGTCCGGTGGGAGATGGCTGTAGTCTCCTCACCCCAATCTTCCCAAGAGCAGCCAGTGAGGAGATGTCTCTAGTCTGCTTCTTGGAACCCTCTGTCAATAACAATAAATGATCCTAGAACCAGCTATATTATATCTTTCTCTTTTTCCTCCTCCTCTAGAATTCCTTCTCAGGTGAGGTTGTCTGGAAAAATCACAGCTGAATCTTGTGAATATGCCTGCAGAGCACAGGGTGACAGAAGCTGCATCAGAGACACCTGAGGCCTCCTGGAGATGCAACAGTGGAGAGCAAGACTATAGTACATTTGATGGCAGAGATGGAGTCACAGTCCATGCTTTTGGACCTGAATCTGGTATTGAAGGGGATGCACATTTTTATGAGGCAAAAATCTGGACTAAAACTTCCAAAAAATAGAGCAAACAAAAAGCTAAAATCACAAAGACCATAACATATTTTAACTTATATTCTGATTTTGAAAGACTACCTTTTTTTTTATGTCTATAAAGCAGATTTTTTTTTCTTTTCTTTCTTTTTCTTTTTTAATTTTTTCTTTTCTTTTTTTTTATTGAATGTTAACTATGTACATTGATACTCTTTTGGGGTACAGTGTGGGGTTTTCACATGCATTCTGAAATACTTCCAACAAACTGGTCAACACAGCCTTCATGTCATTTTCTCAGTTATTGCTTTA
>CAUYTI010141105.1:0-35071 GCA_963575145.1 Galago senegalensis | reverse complement strand
GAGGGGGGGAAGGTACTGGGTCACATGGACACTGAGGGGGGAGGTAATGGGTCCATGTGGACACTGAGGGGGGGAAGGTACTGGGTCCATGTGGACACTGAGGACGGGGAGGTACTGGGTCCATGTGGACACTGAGGGGGGGAGGTACTGGGTCACATGGACACTGAGGAGGGGGAGGTACTGGGTCATGTGGACACTGAGGAGGGGGAGGTACTGGGTCCATGTGGACACTGAGGAGGGGGAGGTAGTGGGTCACATGGACACTGATGGGGGGGCAGGTACTGGGTCACATGGACAGTGAGGAGGGGGAGGTGCTGGGTCACATGGACACTGAGGAGGGGGAGATACTGGGTCCATGTGGACACTGTGAAGAGGGAGGTACTAGGTCACATGGGCACTGAGGAGGGGGAGGTGCTGATCCCACAGGGATACTGAGGAGGGGGCCTCTGGGTCACATGGACACTGAGGAGAAGGAGGTACTGGGTCACATGGACACTGAGGAGGGGGAGGTACTGGGTCACATGGACACTGAAGAGGGGGAGGTACTGGGTCACGTGGACACTGAGGAGGGGGAGGTACTGGGTCACATGGACACTGAGGAGGGGGAGGTGCTGGGTCCGCATGGACACTGAGGAGGGGGAGGTACTGGGTCCACATGGACACTGAGGAAGGGGAGGTGCTGGGTCACATGGACACTGAGGAGGGGGAGGTACTGGGTCCTCATGGACACTGAGGAGGGGGAAGTACTTGGTCACATGGACACTGAGGAGGGGGAGGTACTTGGTCACATGGACACTGAGGAGGGGGAGGTACTGGGTCCATGTGGACACTGAGGAAGGGGAGGTACTGGGTCACATGGACACTGAGGAGGGGGATGTGCTGGTCCCACAGGGACACTGAGGAAGTGGAGGTGCTGGTCCCACAGGGACACTGAGGAGGGGGCCAGCCAGGCCATCTGACCATCCTCATGACAAGATCCCCCAAACCCTGGTTTAGGTGGGGGCCTGTCCTTCCTCAGACTCCCTCTCCGCATCTGCCTAGCACTTCTGTTGGCCAGAGGCTCATGGTGGGCCTCCCAGCAGCATAGCCCTGACACAGAACTCTCGGGTCCTGCCCAAGATTCACACTCAACTTACAGCCATGCCTATGCTGAACACACCAGAAAGGTTGGTGGCTCTGCTTGGTGAGGCCTGGAGGCAGGATCCCGCCCTCCTCACAGGTGGGGGAGGCAGATGATGCCTACCTGGCTGTAGCAGGCCACACAGTGGGATGTGCAGAATCACCCCTGCCCTAATCTTCCAGAGGGCCTGACCCCAGAGACAGAGCTTCTCAGCGGACATGGAGGAAATGACATCCTGTTTGTCATCACTGTAATGAGGGTCTCTCCAGACACAAATCAGCTGGAACCACAGGATTCACTATGATGAAGTTGGGATTTCATTCATACAGTGTATTTCTAAAAATTTTGCACAATTCTAGAGAGGGTGGATCCCCTTATCCACCAACACCTAGTGATCTGTGAAAATTAACATAATCAAATAAACAACAAGCCAAAGAAGAGCCCACAAGGAAAACGAGCAAATACTTTTGAGATAAATGGAAAAAAATTCCACAACATACCTTAGGGGTGTGGCAAAAGTAACGCTCAGAGGAAAATTTATAGCTGTAAATGTCTACATCAAAAAGAAAAGGATCTCAAATAATAATCTAATTTTATACCATGAAGACAATGAATAAAGAAGGGCAAACTAGACCCTAAAGCTAGCAGAAGAAAGGAGATGGTGAAGACTAGAGCAGAGACACACAAAAAACAGAGAATGGAAAAATAGAGAAAACCGATGAAACCAAAATCGGTTCTTTAACAAGATCAACAATTAGCTGGACGTGGTGGCACCTGTAGTCCCAGTCACTGGGAGGCTGAGGCTGGAGGATCGCAGGAGCCCAGGAGTTTGAGGTTGCAGTGAGCTATGATGATGCCACTGCACTCCAGCCTAAGTGACGGAGTGAGACTCTCTCTTCAAAAATAAATAAGTAAAATTATCAAAATTGGTAAACCTTTCACTAGATTAAGAAAAAAAGCAAGAAGACCAACATTGCATTGGATGCTCCTGCTGGAATAATTAGGCAAGAAAAAGTAATAAAAGCCACCCAGATTGTAATGGAAGAAGCATTAATTAAACCACCTCTGTGCACAGACAGCACGATCACCATACATGTGGGAAATCCTAAAGAATTTACAACACCTGATCAGCGCTAATAGCAGGCACTTACAAAGTCGCAGGACACAAGATCAACACCCCCAAATCAGTTGTATTTCTATACATAACCAATGAACAATCCAAAAAGAAAATTCAGAAAATAATTCCATTTATAATAAAAAGAGCAAAATACTTGGGGAGAAACATTCATCCAATGAGGTACAAGACTTGTGTGCTGAAAATGACAAAGCGTCACTGAAAGAGATCAAAAGACCTAAATAAACACCAAGGTGTGCTGAGCTTGAGGAATGGATGCTTCAACCAGCTGACCCGGCAACACCTCCTGGTGTGGTCTCCAGCTGTGGTGCCATCCCACTGGAGGTCAGAGCAGGTGTGGCCCATGATAAATGCTGTCTGTGGCTAATGAGGGTCACTCTGAGCCCTGAGCAGTGTACCTTTGAGACACACGACCTGCCACATTGTCTAAGGCATTTTGGCCTTCTCTGACCTTTCCCTAGGACTGTGCTCAGCATTCTGTGTGGTCTGTCCCCCTGCTCACCTGTGCCCTCCCCTGCATAGGACCCAGTTGGGGTGTCTGTAGTGGCCCCACCATGGGGGAAGCCCATGCTGTGCAGCATAGCCTCAGAGTGACCCGGTTGGGGACTGAGAGGAAAGACTGCCTGTCAGCCTCGCCTCCCTGGAAGGTGCGGCCCCTGCACATTCACCTTCCACCCCACCCAGGCCAGGCCAGAGAAAGCACCAGGCCCTCTACAAAGTGCAAAGCTAGCACCCTCACCCCCGAGTCTGCACCTGCCACCAGGAGGACACAGTAAGGCCACAACCAGCCACCATGGCGGGCCACGAGGTGGGAGGAAGTGTGGCTGGGGAGAGTGGAGTGACCAGGTCAGCCAGTCTCTAAGGAACTCCGCAGCATCACAGCCCCCTGAAGATGCCCCCAGAATGTCCAGGCCTTTCTATACTGGTAAGGCGCCCAGATAGGGGAGGAGCCCACATGGGGGATGGTGGCAGGGTCTCCAGGCAGCCCTGACAGGAACCTCGAGATTCCTTAGAGCACTGTGGCAAACGTGTAGGCCCTGGGTGGATCGCCACCCAGCACTGCTGAGCCAGGCCCTGTCCACAGCACCTGGCCTGGCTCTGTAACAGAGAGGAGCACCCAATGCTCTGTGGCCCTGTCCCACTCTCACAGAGGAGGAAACACATTCTGAGAGTGATTTTTAAACACAGGGAACCTCAAGTGTCCCCAGCAGAGGCGAGGTAATGGAGCTGGTACCCAGCTGCTTGGCCATGGGTACAGCTCACTCAGGCCTGGAAATCAATGTCAGAAATAGTCTGGGTGGAAACTGGCCATATTTACGTGACATAGGACATACCTCTTTCTGCTTTAGAATGAGTTTTTCTGCTGCTTTCAACCCATGGAGGTGCTGCCAGGCTGGGGCCTTCATGTGGCCACACCTGGCACTGGCAGCAATGCCCCCTGCAGGCACCACCTGGGCAAAACGCACAGGTGTCTGGGGTGGGCGTTCAAGGAGTCCCAGGGAGCACCAGGAGGACAGGGCAGGTTGGCGCCCATGCTTGACTCCTCGTGGGCCACATTCTGAGTGTGGTTTTTGCCAACTCTAGGATTTGCGATGAAGCTGTGACTCAGCCAAGCAAACAGCACAGTCCTGAGGACGCCCCATGGAAGCTGCTGCCCTGGCACATGGTGAGCAAGAGCTTCTGTCTCAGGGGTTCCCAGCCCCAAAATGGTGGGAGGGGAGCCTCTTCACTTGCAGATGGCAATGTGTCCTCGCCCTCTGGCTGGCTCTGTACCCCCAGGCATGTCCCTGGTCCTTGCTGAGTTTCCCATGAGTCCTGGCCTGAGGAAGGCCAAGGGACCACTAGCTGGGCAGGCCTGCCAGCCCCATAGCAAGGGGCCCAGGCCAGGGTCACCTTGAAATTGGTGTCTGAGTGAGCCATCGTTTTCTACCAGCTAAGAAACAGGTGTCCAGTGTCACTGAGGCTACCATGGACACTAGGGGCCAGATGGCCACCAAGGCCAGTTGGGCAAGTCTCCATGCACAGCCCCCATCAAGGATCTCAGGACAGTAACTCAGCAGCACAGGGGTGTCACACATGAGGCACACAGGTGGTGTCCCAGACCCGATGGCCCAGCTATAGATGCTAGCCCCCCATCTTGTCCCTAGGTCACCTCCTGCCCTCTCACCCTGTCCCCAGTTCACCATCCAGATCTACCCTGTCACAGGCTCACCTCCCAGACCCCACCCTGTCCCCAGGTCACCTCTCATATCCCTACCCTGTTCCTGGCTCACCTCCCCACCCCTAAGCCCCTAGGTATACTGGCGCCTATCGCCCCTTATGCCTGTTGAGGAGTTTGTCCAGACCCAGCAAATGTACCTGGTGTCACCCCAGTTCCCCGTGGGTGGCCATGTGTGTGAGGAGACTCAGTACCTGAGCAGCCGCTGCCTGGGGAGCCGAGGCTGGTCTCCGTCTGTGCACGGCGGGGCCTTCTTTGTCACCTGCTGGTAGATGTTCCTGGCAGTCACTCCAATCCATAGCATGGTGGCAAGCGTGGAGTAGTGCAGTGCAATGCCCACCTGGAAGAAGGAGGGGTCAGCCGGCCCCCAGCCCCAGCCCTGCCTCCCTGATGCCCAAGCTGTGGAGCCTGGAGCTCCTTGGGCACCTTCAGGAGGCAGCTGTCTAGTGACAAGAATGGCAGCAGCAGAAGGGCTAGCAGGCTAGCTCAGGGCAGCTGGGGACAACACAGGGGCCCCAGCACTCACTGGGGACACATGGGCTGCAAAGACCCTTGAACTGAGATGGGAGCAGTGAGCACATGGGAGCCCGTGGCAGCTGCAGGGCTGTGTGCATGTCCTTGAGAGAGTCTGCGCCAGCCTGTGGGGGCCTGTGTGCACACAGCTTCCTGTGGTCATTGGGGGCTCAGGCCCAGGGCCCTGTGGGTTGGAGGGTTAGGCTTCTAAGCCCTACACAGAAGTCCGAGTTGGGGGGTGTCCTCGGCAGGGGTCTCCCCAGCCTGCTGGGGCTCCTGACCTTGTGTGTCAGGAAGGGACAGGGACAGCATCCCACACTCTACCTGTCTCCCTCTGAGTGTATAAAACGAGGCTATCTTAGAGTGATAACCTGACATTTTGAAATGACAAGTAAAACATTGCTATAATTGGAAAGGATGTAAATGTTTAAGGAACACAGAGACTCTGAATAAAGCTAACATTGTGCCATTATAATGATGCGTTAAACCTGCAGCTCCAGTTTTACTTATGAGGAAACACTATGATAATGGATGAGGCTTTGGGGAGTGGAAAGGTAGGGGCTTTGTTCATGGCTCCAGGGGAGCTCCCTGCACGTGGTGGTGGCCAGAGAGAGCCAGCCTTTCTCTGGGCCTGGCCCTATGTGTGAGGGCCCATGTGCTGCCAAAGCAGGGCCCAGGAAGAGGGCAGCAGCATGGCTGTAGGTGTCCTGTACAACCAAAGTGGTCAGAGACAATGGCCCTCAGGCCTCAGGGAGCTGCCTGGGTAGTGAGGAGGGCCGGGGCCTTGCTGTGTGCAGTGGTTATGGGAGGTGTAAATAGAACGGTGTCTCCCAAATATGGTCCTCAGGCTGGACACAGAGATGTTGTGGAGATGCTGCCCTGGCGTCCAGACAGGGTTCTGTTGCCCACCCCAGCCCCTGGGTATCCAGGGCCAGTGCCAAGGCTCAGCTATGGGGCCAAGGGCGGCCATCTGTCTTTGCTCATGAGGCCGCTTAAGTACTTTAATGAGGTCCATGGTCATCTGTTGCCATGACAACCATCTGTTCTCTCCAGGGCTTTGGGCGCTGTGCCCCTTGCCCCACCCAGTGGGGTGCTGGGCTAGCTCAGTGGGAAGGGGTCTGGGGTTGGCAGTCATGAACCCTTTGCTGGGTGTGGCCTGCCTTCCTGCAGCTGTGTTTAACCTCACCTCAGGCAGGGTGGTGAGGGCAGCCATAGGGCCAAGAGTATCCTTGAGGCTCACATGAGGAGCCTGCCCAGCCCCTGCTTTTCAGAAGCTTCAGAATCAGTGATAGGAACTCTGGTCATACCCTCAAAGTGCAGGGTAAAGGAGCACATGGGTCCTGAGCCCAGCTTCCTCCTCTTAGGCCTCTCTAGCGGTGATGGCCCCATGGCACTGTGTGCGTGTTTGCTGTGCACACCCCCTAGGGCACATGGGCTCCATGTGGCTGTGCCCAGCACCCAGTAGGCCCCAGGTGAATGAACAGCAACTTCTGGAGGGTGACTGTGAGGCCAGGACAGAGCCTGGGAGAGGCTATTGTCTTTCTGATTCCAGAATGCAAAGCAGCTTCCCCCGGGACACCATCCCAGGGAGGGGACACACAGCTCACCCACACCATGTCCTCAAGATTTCACCTCTCCAGAGTCCAGACCTGCCCCCGCCCATCATACATGTCGAGTGTCCCCCTGGGCTGTCACCTGTGGGGTTCTCTGGGAGCCTGGTCAGGGCCTGGGATAGTCTGAGGTTTTCTAAGTCTCCAGTGGGGCTCACATGAGGCTGGTGGCTTTGCTGCAATGTGTGGGGAGCCTGGATGGCCAAGCACAGACACAGACATGACCCATCTCAGGGCTGCCCAGAGGCCCCTGCAGGGAGGACAGAAACTGGACCCCCAGGTGCTTTCTGTGGCTGTTTCCATGAAGGAATTGTGTCTATCATGGCCCTATTCAGGCATGTGCTAGAGACATCTCTGCTAGGCCACATGGGCTAGGCTCAGGCAGTGGCCATGGCTTTCTGGTGGCTGGTCTAGATGCACAGTTATGTAGATGGGCTATCTCCTCCGTGTACAGGCTGGGGTAACAGGACTGTCCTGTGTGTGTGGGCACTCTGTGGCCTCAATTGTAATTGTGCCAGTGCTAGGGGGAAAGGTGCTGGGTGGACCAGCACTCTCAGCCTGGCTTTCCTGAGGATAGCCCTTTGTCTACCCCAGGGCAGGTTTGCCTCTACTGTCAGTGCAGGTAGATAGGTCACCAGGGTGGGCAAATAGCTGCCCAACATCAGTGCCAGGTACGGGAGTTACCTGGTGGAGTTGTGCCCACAGCCATCCTCACTGCTTGCTGAGTTATGGGGCCAGTGGGGAGCCAGATTGCCTGGGCACAGCAGGCTGAGTGAGGTCCCATAGGCCTGGCACACTTAGGGAAGGATGGAACCACAGGGCTGGGTGAGACACCTTGCAGCATATGGGGAGCACTCCCACCCACTGAGCCTGGGGCCTGGGGCTGACTGTTGGGGCTGGCACCCCTGGGTAGGGCTGGGAATAGAGCAGCCCCAGGTAGGGCTGGCCACAGACAGATGCCACCCTGGAGGAGCTGCAGCCCAGAGGGCAGGACCAGGCTCAGCTGAGGGGCCAGGCCAGGCCCCAGATACGGGGAAGGCCCCTCTCCTGCCTTTCTGGTTCTTTTCTGTCCCAGGTGCCCTGAGGCTCCACCTTTGGCTGAGGAGCAGGACGTCCAGCAAACTCTCTGCAGGGCCCACACGGGGCACATGGCCACAGCCTGGACACCCCAGTAACCTGCCTGACCGAGCTTCCCCTCCCATTCACAGGAGGTGCAGCCTCTGCAGGTCCTGCTAGGGCTGGGAGCAAGTGCCCTGCCCAAGCTCCTCCCACCAGGCTCTCTGTAGAGCCAGGGGGTGTCCCTGTCCCCAGGAAGAGCCCCGGTTTTGGACATTACACGCCCAGTTGCTGTGTCACCAGAGCCCTTATAGTAAAGTGGTCTGGTGAAAAACATACTGTTTTATATGATAAAACATTCAGCAAAACAGCCGGGTGGGTTCAGGCAGCGAGAAGCTCAAGTGCGGGCAGATGGATTCACACAAGACGGGGACCACCACAAGCCCTTGGGGGAGATGACAGCACACTCACTCCCGCGGCTCATGAAGGTGCAGAGGACTCACCGCCTGGCACAGGATGGGGTACTGGGTGCGGTTGATGCCGCCTGCGAACACCGTGAAGGTCAGAGCCGCATGGAAGCAAAAATTCAGCAGCATGTGGCGGCCTTTCCGGCTGATCCGGATGGCACTGTAGAGAGAAGGGTCCCCTGTTAGGAACCGAGCCTTCATCCTATCTAGCCCTGTCTTCAGGGTGGCCGGCCCTCTACAGGGCAGCAGTGACTGTCCACAGGACCAGGTCAGG
This sequence comes from Galago senegalensis, assembly GCA_963575145.1. Classification (NCBI taxonomy): domain Eukaryota; kingdom Metazoa; phylum Chordata; class Mammalia; order Primates; family Galagidae; genus Galago; species Galago senegalensis. The sequence continues at coordinate 26,678 of CAUYTI010141105.1, read as the reverse complement.
CAGCAGAGATGGGCTGTGCCAGGGACAGTCCTGAGTGACATCACTTAGGGATGCTGCACTGGAAGGGGGTCTGCAGGGTCTGAGCAGGGACCATCTGGGGCCCTGAGACCCCATGACTGTGCAGAGTCTCAGATGCAAGTAGCTCCCCAGGGCCCAGGACAGACTCCCCCCAGTTGTCTGCTACCTAGGGAAGAGGCTGGGCTTGGACGAATATCCCTGGATTGCGTGACTATGGCCTTGAACATGCCCAAGCCTCTTTCTGTGATCACAGGTACTGTGGTCTGAGGGTTTGTTTTCCTTACCAAGTCACATGTGCAGACTCAGTTGGGATCAATGCTTTTATAAAAGAGGCCCCAGAACGCTATATTACCCGTGCCACCCTGTGAGGACATGGTAAGAAGGTGCTGTCTGTGAACTAGGCAGCAGCCTCCCCAGACATCAAACCGGCTGGTGCCTTCACCTGGGTTGTCCAGTCTGTAGAACCTCAAGGAATCAACTTCTATTGTTTACAAGCCACTGAGTCTATCTAATTTGGGGTGTGCCCAAGTCTCTACCCATGACTGAGGCTGTGGATGTGCCCAAGTCTCTACCCGTGAGCCTTGGCTTCCTGTTGGGACCACAGCCACAGATATTCCCAAGCCTCTGCCAGTGACCATGGCCTTGTGACTGCCCATGACTTTGACTATGCTTGACCCTGTTGTGTGGGACCATCACATTTCCCAGCATCTCCACATGTTCTGCAGGCCATTCCACCTCCCCCAGGATGTGGGGATCCCAGGGCACCCCGCAGACCTGAGCTGTTTCAGGAGGAGCCTACTTCACCCTGTCAAGCACACAGGAGCTGCCCTGGGAAGACCCGCTGGAGGCTGGGAGTGGTGGGTGTGGCTGCCTGAGCACCTCTGCCTCTGGAGGGAGTGAGGCCTCACTTTGGGGGAATTGTCTGAAGGGAAAGGAGGATACCATGGGGCGTGGGACCCCAGCCAGCTCACCTCTGGTGCACAATGTATGTGACAGCGGAGGCGAGGAGGCAGAGCAGCATGACGGCGGTGCACGCGTATACCACGGGGTGCAGGAACTCCCCTGGGTACTGCGGCAGGGACAGCACAGTCTTCAGATCCTAGGGAGGAGACAGGACACTAGGTGATGCACAGGCTTGTGCAGTGGCCAAGCTTCTGCTTCCCTACTTGGGTCTAGCCTTCCCTGTGAGCCACTTGTCTGGGCTGGTAGCTGTGAAAGGCCCTGCTCGTGGTGTGGGCACTGGACATGGTCTGTCTGCACCTGGCCAGTGTGCCCAGTCCAGGTGACTCTACATGCCCTCAAGGCAAGCTGGGGGGGTGGCACTTCTGCTGTTAATCCCACATGGCTAGTGGGGGGAAGGGGCCAGTGCCAGCTTCCACCTGATGGCACCTCATCTGCCTGGTGGGATCGGGGTGTGCCTTTCAGAGAGGTGGGGGAGGCACAGATTACCCACCCCACCCCTGAACGTCACACCTAGGGAAATCCTGCTTGTAACCCTCCTAGAATTTTGTGTCCAGTTTCTGTAAGTCCATGTAGCGTTAGCTTGAGTCCACAGAGAAAGAGCTGTGGCTATTAGGCACTGTGGATGCAGCTGGGGCCCCACGTCCCTTCTGGACATTGCTGGCTACACTGTGCGTCATACATAGTTTGAGTAAGGGCTTGAGGGCAGAGTGCAAGGAAAGCAGGGTCCTCTGGGGTGAGCTGGGAACATGCCCAGCTGGACATGTTTGGGCCAGACAGGGTCTCATGTCCCATCTGTCACATGGGAGAGGAGAGGTGCACTGTGCCTAACATAGGACACACGGGGTGGCAGGTGTGTGGGCAGTAGCTGCATGGGGACACATCAGAACATGTGGCCAGCTTTTTGCACTGCTCAGGGAAGGTCCACATGGCATTGTTCTGGATTCCCACCATAAATTAAAGGGAAACTTCCACAACGTCTGGAGCCCTTGATGTCCTGTAAATGAAGGATTCCTCAAATTCCTTGCAGCAGGAACCCACTTAGGTGGCACCAACCTTGACTTCCAAATGGAATAGTACATCTACAAAAGGAAAAGTGATGACATCTACATCATAAATCTGAAGAGGACCTGAGAGAAGCTTCTGCTGGCAGCTCGGGACATTGTTGCCATTGAAAACCCTGCAGATGTCAGCATCATATCCTCCAGGAATACTGGCCAGTGAGTGTGCTCAAGTTTGCTGCTGCCCCAGGAGCCAGTCCTATTGCTGGCCACTTCACTCCTGGAACCTTCACTAACCAGATCCAGGCAGCCTTCTGCGAGCCTCATCTTCTAGTGGTTACTCACCCCAGGCCTGATCACCAGCCTCTCACAGAGGTGTTGTATGTTACCTGCCTCCCATTGCTCTGTGTAACTCAGATTCTCCTCTGCGTTATGTGGACATTGCCATCCCAGGCAACAAGGGAGCTCACTCAGTAGGTCTGATGTGGGCGATGTTGGCCTGGGAAGTTCTCTGTATCTGTGGCACTATCTCCCCTGAACACCAGTGGGAAGTTATACCTGATCTCTAGTTCTACAGAGATCCTGAAAAGATTGCAAAGGAAGAGCAGGCTGCCACAGAGGGAGCTGTGACCAAGGAGGAATTACAGGGTAAATGGACTGCTCCAGCTCCTGCGTGCACTGCTACTCAGCCCAAGGTGGCAGACTGGTCAGAAGGCTGCAGGTGCCCTTTGTGCCTAGGCAGCAGTTCCCACTGGAGACTGGAGTGCCCGCAGACTGGTCTGCTGCTCCCACTGCTCAGGCCAGTGAATGGGTTGGAACAGCCACTGAATAAGTGGGAACAACCACTGAGTGGTCTTAGCTATCCTTGCACTAACTCTTAAACAAGATGGACATAAGGTTGGTAGAAAATAAACATCAGGTTTTTCTAAAAGAAAGAAAAGAGCATGCAGGGATCTGTGGACCAGGCAAGGCCTTAGTACAAACACCTGCCACCTTGGTGGGCCAGCCCTTCCAGGCCCCTGGGGCACTTTGCTGTGATGCCACAAACAGACTGATGCAGCTGGGTGGGTGCTGCCATCTTGTCAAGACCTCACGGGGGGGTGCTGTGGATCTGCTGTTTGGGCAGAGGGTAAAGTCACTCCCCAACCCATCCTTTGCTCAGCCCCCAGGGAGAAGCCCTGGGCTGGGGGGTGGGCCAGTGTCCACTGCCCCCGACATCCCCTGTGAGACCACAAGAGTTTCTCTGGCAGTCAGGTTGGGGCCTGCAGCCAAGCCAGCCCCTCCCTCAGCCTACAAAGCTGCCCACGGCTGGCACCTCCCTGGGCAGTCAGACAGTGGGAAGCCATCTGTTGGCTCCAGGCTGAATAACTCAGGAAATAGAAATCCTCCTTGTGTGAAGGACCGCTTGTGGGCAGCCTCTCCTGATGTCAGGGACACCAAGGCCTGTGGGTCCGCCACAAGGGACCTGGAGATCCTGCTTGCTTGCACTCGGCCAGGGCCCTGGGGAAGGGTCTGTGGTACACACAGGGAAGCCTCCTGGCCAGGCACCCTGCTCACAGGGTGCCAGTGGCCAGAGTGGGCAGCAGCTGGGCTCTCTGTCCTGGGAACAGGAGCTGTCTGATGGGAGTGATGGCAGAGCTAGGAGGTCTTGGCAGAGCTCTCTGCATCCCCAGGGCGTGTTCAGAGCCTGCCCCTTTCTTCCTGGACATGGAGCACCAGGCCGGAGATAGAAAGCTATGTCCAGCACTGGCTCCATGGCACACTCTGAACAGACCCCTGAAGATTTGGGGGCAGATTTGGGGCTGTGAGACCCCCTACTCCTCTTTGGGCACTGCTGAGCTGTGTGGGCCTCTGTCCAGATTCTATAGAGTGTCTGGTCCCAGACCCAGCTGGGGGGCTGCCACCTATAGGGACAGCTCCCAGGGTCACCAGACTGTAACTCAACGGTTACTCCTGATCTCTGGCTCTGCCATCGTTGTGTGAGTGCCAAGGCTGGGTGGGCCCCATTCACACCAGCTTCCTGCTGGTGCAAGTGACTCCTAAAGTCATGGGAAGTAGAGTTTTCCTGGTCACATTCTAACATGCTCTCTGCTATTGAGAGGTGAAGAGTACATGTGAGGTTGTCAGAAGTTAAGGCTTGACTGGCACAAGTGATGTCTGGGAGCTTGTCCACATGGTTCTCTCCATGAGAGTCGGCGGCTCTTCCTTCCTGTGAAATCAGGGTCTGCGGAAACATCTGAGCACTTCTTACGTAATGCCTGCTATGGTCCTATTACTATTTCGAAGTCCGGATATGCGGGAAAAGGCAAGTGTGTGGTCCATCCTCTGTGTCCAGGTCTCTCTGGGTGTCCTGGAACAAGAACTTGGTGGCCATTGTGTTGGAGGGCAGGTGGGCCTGCCCCTCTGGGGTGCTCACAAGCCCTCCACAGCCTCCCATGGGTGCTGCACCATGGCTGCCTTGGTGCTGGTTTCAGGCTCCTCTGCTGGCAACGGGGGTGGAGAGGCGGGCAGCCATGGTGGGTGGGAGGGCTTGGCTAGGGGGCCCAGAGCAGCAGCTACACCCTGTGGTCCTGTTCCCATGAGCTACACCCCACCGTTACACCTGTGCCTAGGGCCCACACAAAAGAGCTAATGTCTAAATACATCTTATCAGCGGGTTTTATTCACACACATAAAACCCCTTCATGTTACGCCAAATAAGAAGTCAGAACTGTCTTTCAGGCACGAGGCAAACACCGCCGAGAACTGGTTCACGATGCACAGGTGTGTCCTGAGGATGCTGCCAGGGCCAGGGGTACCCAGCCGGGCCATGCCAATGTGGGGGTTATTGCTCATTGGATGGCCACGTCTTGAGGCTCCATCCACAAGGACCTGGCCTCAAGAAGAGGAGTTTGACCCTCACGTGGCCATGGGAGGCCTTCAGGCATGTGGGCCTGGGGCCTTCACTGTGTAGGAAGGGCTTCTGCAGTGAGGGACAAAGTGACCTGGGGGTCAGAACATGTTTGATAAAAAACAGAGATTGAATTTGGTTCAGTTTTCTTTTTTTCTTTCTCCAGATTAGAATTATCGACAGTGCCTTTCTACATTTTTAGAGGTGACATTTAAAATTCAAAGTAGGTAATGCAAAACAGAGATATATTTTATATTTTAAAGTTCACACATGTATGAATTCCTCTTGGAAGACTCTCCTTTGCCAATACTTGAAATCATGATGATGGTTTGATATGTGGCTGATGGACAGACAAGTCCCTCTCAGGCTGTGAAGGCAGAGAGATGTCTTGGTGGGGCAGGGAAGGATCAAGGCAGCTCTGCCGCTGGGCTGCTTCAGGAGCCAGGCAGAAGGAACCCAGGCGTCCAGCTCCCTGCAGGCCAGGCTCAGTGACACCAACAGATGGGCCGGCCCTGCAGCCTGGGGCTCCTGTGCATTTCTCCTTTTTTAGAGTCTTAATTTCTTCTTACATTCCATTATTATTTTAGCTGGATGCATCCTTTTCAGAGTGTTCTGTAAATCAAAAGGGTCACAAGGAGGAAGGTGGGAAGATGGGCAGAGAGAGCCCAGAGTCCTAGTCTGACCAAGACTTGAGCCTGCAGTGGGAAGGGGTGCAGATCCACCTGCTGGCACCCTCCTCTCTGGACCAGGCCCACAGGCTCCATTTGGCAAGGGAGGAAGCAGGTCTTTTCTCCCTTCTTGCTCTTGCTCCTGGTTCTGTGCTGGGAAGACTGATTTCATTAGAGCTTGCCTTTTTAATAAGAGTCGCATGAAGGGTCTGATCACCTCCAGGGCCATGTTCAGGAAGAGGCAGAAGAGAACACCTCTGTTCTTGGAGCACACCGACCACCCTTGTGGTATATGGGCTGGGGTGCAGTTTTCTTTTTTCAGAGGGACATGTAGGCTAGTAAAATTATGAAAATATTTGGAGAAAAACAAGTTAAAAAAATCATAGGGCCTTTCTTTCTAGACTGGTTCTTGCTTGTTTAAAGTTCTTAATTGCAGGGGGTATGTTAGGTGGGATGACAACTTGCCCCTCTGTAGGTTTGGCAGTTTCTAGTAATTTAGATACAGGACTGAATAAAAAGCAACAAACCAAAAACAATTACTAAAGTTCTGAAATGTCTGTAAATGTGACAGACATCCCTACCCACTGGGGAGGCAGTTCCCAGGCCCCTTTCCACCTCCCGGGCACAGGTGCCTGCAGGGTTCTGGAGAAGATGAGCCCACCATGCGGGTTCACCTGCTTTCTGATGACTCAGATGATGCCCCGTGACCATCTTTGGCTCAGTCCTTGTCCAGCCCTTTCAAAGCTACCTGTCCCCCACGGAGCCTCAGAAGCACCTGCCAGTGTGCCCCTCTTGGCCCTCCTGGCCCCCACCTCTGGGACGCGGCTATGAGCCTAGCATTGTGCTTGGGCATGTCTGCTGTCTGTGCAGTCCGAGGTCCCCACCCTTTCACTACCTGCCCATCTCTTTGGAGGTTTAGGTTCCATCACATCTTTTTTTGAATGTCAGGCTCTTATACGTTCAGAAATGGAAGTGTGAGCTGAGTTCTAAGAGGCATCTGAGCAAGCTTTGTCTCTGGGCTCCTCTGCCCCAAATGGGCTGGGTCAGGTCTGGGCTTTCCTGCCACCCCAGCTTCCAGACCACTGCAGGACACAGCAAAAGACACCCCCAATAACACCAAGGTCAGCCCTGAATTTAGGGCAAGCGGGGCTAAGCTCTCTGTGAGAGCCCCCAAACCCTACTGAGGTCACTGGCAGCCACCAGGCAGTCATACCCGAGCACAGTCACTAAAATCAGGTTTTTGTGGCACCAGCAGCAGGCCTGAATGCTAAAGAGAGGGTGAACTTATTCCAAACCGTGACATTTCAACACTGTGATTATTGAAAGTAAGTCACTCCAGGGCCCACGCTGCACTGCAACATACCATGCTGTACCCCCATGCTACAACGTATGACACCACGCTGTAACATACCATGCTTTACCCCCACATTATACCATAAGATACCACGCTGTAACATACCACACAGTACCCCTACGCTACACCATAAGACACCACGCTATAACATACCACGCTGTACCCCACACTACACCATAAGACACCACGCTGTAACATACCACGCTGTACCCCCACACTATACTGTATGACACCACACTGTAACATACCACGCTGTACCCCACGCTACACCATAAGACACCACACTGTAACATACCACGCTGTACCCCACGCTACACCATAAGACACCACGCTGTACCCCCATGCTATACTGTGACACCATGCTGTAACATACCACGCTGTACCCCCACGCTATACTGTGACAACATGCTGTAACATACCACACTGTACCCCCACACTATACTGTATGACACCATACTGTAACATACCACGCTGTACCCCCACGCTATACTGTGACACCATGCTGTAACATACCACACTGTACCCCCACGCTATACTGTATGACACCACGCTATAACATACCACGCTGTACCCCCACGCTATACTGTGACACCATGCTGTAACATACCACAGTGTACCCCCACGCTATACTGTGACAACATGCTGTAACATACCACGCTGTACCCCCACGCTATACTGTGACACCATGCTGTAACATACCACGCTGTACCCCCACGCTATACTGTATGACACCACGCTGTAACATGCCACGCTGTACCCCCACGCTATACTGTATGACACCACGCTGTAACACACCATGCTGTACCCCCACACTACACTGTATGACACCACGCTGTAACATGCCACGCTGTACCCCCACACTATACTGTATGACACCACGCTGTAACATGCCACGCTGTACCCCCACGCTATACTGTATGACACCACGCTGTAATATACCACGCTGTAACCCCATGCTACACCATAAGACACCATGCTGTAACATACCACGCTGTACCCCCATGCTATACTGTATGACACCACGCTGTAACATACCACACTGTACCCCCACGCTATACCGTATGACACCACGCTGTAACATACCACGCTGTACCCCCATGCTATACTGTATGACACCACGCTGTAACATACCACGCTGTACCCCCACGCTATACCGTATGACACGACGCTGTAACATACCACGCTGTACCCCCACGCTATACCATAAGACACCACGCTGTAACATACCACGCTGTGCTACATTGCCCCACACTGTATCACACCACCCCATGTTACACCATACCGCACGGTGCCACACCACACTACATAACACTACCCTATGCTACACCACCTTACCACTCACTGTGCTGTGGGGCTCCACACCTCGCCACACCTTGTCAGACAATATATACCCTACTGTGTTACTTGTGCCAATCATATTATTCTACTTAATTCCTGACCCTGGGAGATGTGTTGCTGGGCAAACCAGAGTCTGTACCACATGCAAGGTGCCTCCATCTGCCCACCAGGCTTGGGAACTTCCAAGGGGGCAGACAAAGAGAAAGCACAGAGGTGTGACAAGGCACCAGTGTGCCCTTTTCGGCCAACACACACTCTGGTGTCTGCTTGGATTTAAGTGCTGACGGCATCTCCTGCAGAAACCAGCAAGTTTCCACCTGCTGCTGCTGATTAACAGCAGGGTGAAGGTGGATGGGGGAGGAGCACTCAGCTTTAATACTGGATGCCAGGGATGTGGGCTCAGTGCCCGTAGCTCAGTGAATAGGGCGTGGCCACATACACTGAGGTTTAAGCCTGGCCCGGGCCTGCTAAACAACAGTGACAACTGCAACAAAAGAATAGCTGGGCATTGTGGTGGGCACCTGTATTCCCAGCTACCTGGGAGGCTGAGGCAACAGAATCCCTAAAGCCCAAGAGTTTGAAGTTGCTGTGAGCTATGATGCCACAGGACTCTACTGAGGGTGATGTGGTGAGACTGTCTCAAAAAAAAAAAAAATACTGGATGCCAGGTCGATATAGGGCCTGCCCAGGGTGTTTGCCGTCTGGTCTGTCAGTGCCAGAGGTGGACAGGGAGCAGGCAGAGAGGAGAGCTCAAGGCCCTACCAAGAGAATTCAGTGCTACTTTACACTTTAGTGACTGGCGGGCAGAGCTATGGCCAGAAGAGCAGGCCTGTGTCTTCTCACTTAGGGACTCAGAAAGCTGTTTGCCCCTCAGCAGGTGTCGGGAGCCCTGGTGGGGGGGTCTGGCAGAGTCAGGAACACACTCCCCTGGTCATGCACCCCGGCTTCCTTCCCACACTCCACAGATGTCAGATGAACCTAATGATACCATGAACTCAGAGATGCAAGCAGAAAAGAGCTTGAACCAGATTCATACAACTTGGAGCGTAACACCACACATTCTCTATTTCGTTCAAATATGTCTCAGGTGCAAATGATATCTGTTAACAATAAAACTCCACAGACTAATCCCAAGTTCCCAGGCAAAGCTACGTTCTGAGTCTTGGTGGCAGGAGCCCTGGCTGGACAGCATCGGGGATGCCAGGAGAGTGTGCAGTAAATTCAGACTGCTCAGGTGGCTCAGCTCGGGCAGGGGAAGCCCCTCTTCTCTGCACAGCTTTGCACAGAAGGGTGGAGGGTCAGAGCAGAGGGGAAGAGGGGGCCGAGATTGCCCCCCAGCCCCCAGGGTTGCTGCGGCCACCCAGGCCTCCAAAGCACCCTCAACTCACCTTTCATCTGCCAATGGCAGGTCTCCATTTTGCAAATGAGGGTCTAAATTTGAGAAAGAAAAACCAGAGTGCCGCCAACCCAAAGGCCCTGAACACTAGGTGTGGCACCTGTGGGTGAGAAGTGGCAGCTTCAGGAGGGGCTACATGTCAGATCACGTGACCTTGTCAGCCGTTAGGAAGGCAAGTCCTCCAGCTCAGAGGCCTGGGCAGCACCTTGAGCTGATGCTGAATTCAGGCCAAAGGTATTTCTCTCATTTGGACATTGTGAATGGCACAGGGAAAAAAGGAGCAGGTGACCGGGACAGCCTGCTCCACTTCACACGAGCAGACGACGCTCAGTGGCTCTGAGCATTCATGCCGGGCCAGCACGGCCTCCCTATCCTACCAGGCTATCGGCATTCTCTGCACGCACCCTGGTCCTTGCTGCCTCTGTCAGCTGTCCTTTAGCACACACAACACATTGTTTACTCGGCTGTCAACCTTTCTAAATCCAGACTGGCAGCAACCACAATAAAAGCTTGCAGGAGTTCTCCCCTCCTGGCGAGAGACACCGTCCCCATTTGCTGTGCTGTAGCCTCTGCTGTGAAGCCCACCCACGCTCACTGGGGCTGGGTCAACTTGCTGACAGGGAGGGGTGGGGGAGGGGCTTCAGGCGCCCCTCAGAAGGGAAGGAGAAGGGGGGTTGGGGGAGGGGCAGGGCCGACACTCCAGCGCCTTGGAGGATGTCACCTCCACTGATTAAATGATTGAACATTGCCCTAGGCCTACAACTAATTAGTATGATCAACAAGAGCAAGCCATTTCTGAGAAGCACTGAGACAGGCGGCCTGGAGACCCAGGCGGTACTCCTGACCCCTCATGCGGGAGGGACCTGTGCCCAGCCCTAAGCCTGACTCCGGAACTAATCACCCACAACTCTTCTGCCCTTAGCTTCAGGGAAGGAGTGGGTGGCAGCCCTCCCAAGGCCAGCCCGGGGTGAGGGGCCCTGGGGGCCAGTACTCACCATGAGCCCTGCAAAGTTACTGAGGTGTGAGTGCCCTGGAGGTGCCACAGGCCAGGCGATTATGTTGCGCCCTTCTCTCCACCAGCCTCCATGGCCATCCGGAAGGTCAAAGTCCCAAACAGCGGCCAGGCGGTTGTGCTCTCAGGCAGTGTGCGTCAGGGTGACTGTGATGGGGTTGGTGGGGGTCTCCAGGCTGTGTCCATCTGTGAAGACAGTGCATGGTCAGAGGAACGGCTGGGGGTCCTCCCCACCCTGGCTCACAGCCCTACCCGGCAAGTTTGCCCCTCTCCCCAGGCCAGCCTGTGGAGTCCTCAACGAGGTTCCCAGGGAGGACCCACAGTGTCTGCAGGCAGACGCTGCCCTCCAGGGAGTGCCTCCTTCTCCATATGTAAAGACTGCTCTGTGGTCACCATCCCAACTCCAGAGACACTCTCAACCGTTCCAGCTGTACACAGCTAGACACACACATCTGTCTGTTTCAACCAGGAGTACCAGATGTACCTGGGACGAGTCTCCCAACCCACCGCCAGACCTGGGCAAGCGGCACCGTTGGCGCCTGAATGCCCCGACCTCAGGGCTGGTGTTGTTCCCAGGAGCTGCTGTCTCCTGTGCCGAAGCTGCCCAGTCTTAGCCGAGGCTCCAGCCCCTGTTCAACCCAAAGTTGCTCGGAATTTGCTTTCCCAAAGCAGGAGCTACAGGAATTGCCTCGCCTGACTGGCGTTTCTGCCCAGCGAGGGCCCCGGCGAGGCTGCGTCCCGAGAGGGAGGCCCCTGGCTAAGCGCCTGGCCCCTTCTCACCTATACTGGTAGGAGCTGGATGGCTAGAGGTCCGAAGCTGCCTGCGGCGGGCGCGGCGCGGTGCGGTCCCCTGGCCGAGGGGCAGCAGTCCATCCCGGAAGGTGGCGGCTAACGGAGTTATCAACAGATTGCAGGGCTGCGGCGGGCGGTGGCGGCGGCCGCCGGAGCGCAGAGGCTGAGTCAGAGCCGGGGACGGACGCGCGCTGCGCTCTCGGCAGGCGGCTTCGCGCGCGCCAGCACCACAGTCGCCTCTGCGCCCGCCTTCCGCGGCGACAGCGACAGTGCGACCACGGACTGGGCCGGCAGCGGGAGCGTAACCATGGGGACGGCGGCGGCTCCCCGCGGCCGAGCAATGGTTCCTCCCAGCCCGTCACGCTGCGGAGCGATTTAAAGAGACAACCGGCCTGGGGTCGCCTTTTGCTTCCAGCAGAATGAGACAACTCACATTGAAACACGTCCCCGAAAGGTGGACTGGGTGACTGATTTGATTGTTGAAGGAAATCTCTTGTCTGTTGACGGTTCCAGGAATGGAAATGTGAAAAAAAATGGTTTTGAAGGAATTTTCAGTCCTTGCATTAATATATTCTCAAACGCAAATATGCCAAAAACTAAAGTGAACCCACAGTGAATCCATCCCTGCATGAGTCAGCAGGGCAGAGCCAGCCGGTATAGACAGGCCTACAGCTGTGCAGAGGGTGCCCTCTCCCACCCTGGACCCGTTCCCAGCCCCTCAGACCCCAGCCTCACTGAGAGCACCCTGAGCTGGGGACAACAGAGGGCAACACAGTGTCTCACCTGAGGTGGGGGGTAGCTACTCCAGGCCAGGAGCACCCCTGCTCACCAGGGCTGTCCACCCCAAGAGGGGGGTCACCACTGAATTTAGTTTCCTCCACTAGCTCACTTCTCCAGGGAGGCACCAGCTATGGGGTCATTACCCAACAAAAGTGAACTGGGAGTCGCCACTTGGGGAAGGCAGCATACCACCCACCCTTCCTTCCTGGGCCCCCAGCCCTGTGTGGCAGCTCCACCCCCAGGTTCCTGGACACTGGCCCTTGCTGGGAGAAGGAGGGTCCCAGGCCTTGCAGGCCCTGATTATGAGGGGCTCCAAGCCTGTCCTACTGTGGGGCCTTGGTGAAGAAGATAGAATTGGAGGCAGATACGGCCTCCTTAGCACCTGGCAGATGCTTCAGAATGGGTTGCTCCTGGCCTGCAGGGCCACACCCCAAACCATATTCCCCACTCTCCTCTGCCCCCTTCCACCCCGTGCTCCCCACTCTCCTCTATTCTCCTACCTGGTGCTCTCATTGCTCCTTTGTGGGATGCTGTGCTGAGCTCTGTCACCTGTGGGGGACATGGGATGTTGTCCCCACAGGGTCTGTGTTGAGCTGGGTAAAGCCCTCAAGCCCCCAGTCTAGCTGCCCTGACTTTCCCTTGTCAACTGTCCCTGGGCTTCAGTACAGTCCTGGACCACTGTGGTTGCTTCCAGCAGGTGGTCCTGGGCACATTAGTGGGGTAGGGCCCCCTGAATCCAAGGATTCTGCCTGGATGCCTCAGGCCAGGGTGTCCCCAGGGGTTCTTTCTGCCCCTGAAGTCTTACATGCCCACCTGCACCCTCTTCAGAGTCTTCTTCAGGAATGGGCTGTGGCAGTGGGCACACATTGGCCTATGTCTCCTCAAAGTGCTCCCAGCACATCATCAGTGGGCTGCTTTGGGCCCAGGATCAGAGCTTATCCTGGCCAGGACCCCTGCCCATGCCCTTGCAGGGCCATGGACCTGTCTCTCCACTGTGCAGAGCCTGGACAGTGGTCCCTGGGGGAGGATGCCTTGCCTAGAATGTACAGAAGATGCTGTCTGTGTGCTGGGGTAGGGGAGCCAGCCATGCCCGGGGCCCTGGAGGAGCCCCTCCTACCTTACGTGCTCCAAACAGAAATGATATCATACCCTCAGCATGTACTTGCTCCAGACATAAATGATATCACACCCTTGGTGTCCAGGTGGGATGCACAGAGGGTCTTGGGTGTTTTGGGAGCCCCCCCCATAGGTGAGGGTCAAAGCAGACGGGCTCTCTGCATTGTGTGGTTTCCCCGTCTGCACTTTGCCTGGTAAAGTCAGGACCTACCTGGGGCCAGCACCCAGGAGTCCAAACCAACACTAACTTGGGAAGGAGAGGGACTGTAGGACAGAGCTGGTGTGGCCACATGGACAAGAGCTATGAAGAACAGGGGTGGGGTGGGGCAGCCTCCAGTCACTCATAACCATCCCTCCTGGGCTGCCTCAGGATCCAGAGGGCTTCGGGGTGGGGGATGAGGACAAGGTACTGCCTCTTGCGCAGCCTCACATGGAGTCTGGGCTGTGCCCAGACACAGAATAGCACACCTGTGAGTTGGGGAAGCTGAGGCAGGGAGCAGCCAGAAACTCTCTTGTCTCTGGTTCCGCATGACAGCTCCAGGCTCAGGCCCATCCTGCTCTTTGCTGCTGTGTTGTGGCACTGGCCTGGCCTCGTCTCCGCAGGCTTGTATATGCAGAGGGGCTTGAGATTGCAGCTGCCGTGACCAATTCTCTCACCCACAGCTCAGAGGGACCCCACTTGCTACAGAGCATCCCAGAGGGCCTGGGCATCGTGTGGCCTCATGCAGGCTTCAGGGTGGTGCCTAGCTGTGAGCCTCTGCCCAGCCTGCCTGGCAGTCCCAGAACATCCATGCTCACCCTGCCCTGGAGATTGGTGCAGCCTCCACACTCCAGGATGCAGAGTGAACACCACACAAAGTCCTACCACCTGCTCACCTTTCCAGTTTCTGTTGGAAGGAAATGTCCCACCAGTGTCACAGAAGCACTTGGCTGAGGACACTTACCAGCTTCCTCCTTCTCTTAACTGCTGAGAGGAGAACAAGAGGAACAAAAGACAGGGAAGATGAGGACAATGGCAAGAAGGGAAGCAAATTGAGACCAAAACAAATAAACCGAAACTGTTAAAACAGGATCAGTAGTTCTCATGGTAGAGAAGGTGAGATTGTAGGCAGGGAGTGGTTCACCGGCACAGCTACTGAGCTGTGTCACCAGCTGTAGGTGGGCTTACTCTGGAGGCAGAGCCAGGAAATGTCCTTGTTTATTTATGTTGTGTTCAGTCCTTCTGCAGGTTAAGAGATGTATTGCCTGAAGTCAGCTGACACAGGGGAGGGATGGTAGGCTGACCAGCTGGGACTCTGGGGCAGGAGCTGGTGCTGCCATCCCTGTTGGGTTTCCTTTTTCTTCAGGGAGTCCTCTGTCTTCTCTGCAGCCTGTCCATTCCATTGAGTGGCCGGGTCAGCCTACGTGGCCTTCCAGGCACAGATGGCTGACTGTGTGTTGGTGTTAACTGCGTCTGCATAGTCCCTCTATGGCAGTACCTGGGTTGGTGCCTGATTGGAGAACTATGCACAGCAGCCTCACCAGATGGATGGTAGTCTCAGCAAGTGGACAACAGCCTCACCGAGTAGATGGCAGCCTTGGCAGGTGGACAGCAGCCTCACTGAGTGGACAGCAGTCTCAGTGAGCACAAGTGGATGTTCCCTGTGTTTCTTCACAGTGGAGCACACAAGACCCTCCCAGCTCTGTCAGCCTCAAGGGTGGGAGTCTTGCTCTGCTGAGCACCACCGCTGCAATTGGTGAGTGGGCAGGGCACCTTTGCAGACACTGAGGTTTGAATTCCTTGTAATTTTTATGTGCCATGATGTATTATTTTTCTTTTGATTTTTTGACCACTCAGAACTAAAAACATTCAGCTGCCAGGCTGTGTGAGAGCATGCAAGGAACTGCACTGGCCCTGGACCTCAGTCCAGAGTCCTGCTGTGGAAGCAAAGATGTCCTTGAAAGAAATAAGCAAGGGAAGCCCTGTTCTGGGTAAAGGGGGTTTGCCCTTTCTGGCCCTCCCCATAGGGAACAGGCACAGTCTCACTTTGGTGCCATCCCCACCCATCCTACAAAGGAAAGCTCTTCAGATGCAGCCCTTGCACCCGGCCAGCTCACAAGTGTCCCCAGTATGAATGGTGCTCACCCCTCCGTCTCCCTGCGCTGAGCCACTATCTCCCTTCTGGAAGGGTCAGTTTCCTCTTGTCTTCTATGAGGGGTCCACAAGACCTTCCTGTGGATGGGGAGGTAACTGCCCCTTCTCTGAAACACTGGGCATTGACCAAAGCCCCAGCCCTCCCAGGGCCTTGCTCCCTTAGTGCCTGGTGTGGGAGTAGCTGGCAGGTGGCTGCTATGGGCACTGCCTTCTTAGGGAGGGAACTTTGTCGAGTCCCTGCTCAGATAGATCAGGCCCCATTGACTTGAAGTCCTTAGTCACAAACACCTAGGGCACAGGGAACCCAGAAGACTGGGTCTCTTTGTGTATCTTGTAGGTTTGTGTTAGGGTTAGGGCTGCCATGGTTGGCAGGACCCAAGGGTGGGCCAGTGACTAAGTGCGATCATCCAGCCCCTCTACAGAGGTTTGGAGGGGCTGTGGGATGCTTAGACCTTGGGAGGTCTCGGAGTTGCTGGCTTTCCACCATTTCCTGGGGACTCTGAGAACCTAAGCACAGAAGCCCTGTAGATGGGTGGTTGGTCTCCGTGGGTGGGTGGGCAGCCTGGCCCATGGGCACAGGACTTGCGGCCACAGCCTCCCTGCCCTGCTGCATTCAGAGCGGAATTAAATACGGCTCTCTGGTTGCCACGGCAACCATCCGCCTCCCCTATGGTGGATTTGAATGTGTGCAGACCATCTCCAACCAAGACTTGAGCCAACAAATGGGTTCTTATCCTGAGGTGAAGCCTATTTTAAGAACCAAATAAGAAAATTAACAAACTTACAGCATTCTCAAAGCTGCTGCTTTAATAAAGTGCGTGTTGAAGCCCCAGGGGTGAGGGGTGGTTCAGCCTCCATCCAAGCTCCTGGAGGCTGCTAGGGCCCTGCATGCAGCTTCCTGTGACCCACGGACAGCTGTAGGGTGTTTTTGGCCCCAGCCGAAGAAGGGTCTCTGGTGGGTTTTACTCTGTAAGGCTTTAGTTCCCTGAGGCCCTGGCATGTCCAGGCTCAAAAGCCAAGGCCTTGGTGGCCTGGTGTGAGCTGTAGGTGTGGAAACTGCAGGGAACTGGGTTGGGTGTGAGGGCTGGGGTGTGCTGAGAGGCTCTGGTCTAGGCAGGGCAAGGTCGTCACTGGCCTCCCAGGCATCAGATACAGTCTCCTCCCTGCAGATCGTGTGAAGGACCCCTTCTGCCCACAACCCTCAGGCATGCTGAGCTTGTGGGGCTTTTGCAGGAGGAAAGCAGCATGTGCTCCTGGTGGGGGACAGGCAGCCCCGGGAGTCCCCTCCTGTAGGTCTATGGAGGCATGGTGGCTAGGTGCACCTGAGGCTCCTGCCTGCTCTGTGTCTCTTCACAGCAGAGCACACCAGACTCTGCAGGCTGTGGAAGAGGCAGCGAGGCTGGTGTGTGTGCTGTGGCACCAGAAACGCAGCAGTGTCTGGCAGAGAGTGGGGGTGGGTTTGCACACAGTTGTCCTGGGACAGCACAGTGCAGGTGTTGCCTCTTGCTCCCTGGCCCCCTCTGTGGCCCCACGGGCCCCTTTACACACATGACATGCCTTCCAGTGTCCTCAGTTGCCCATGGTTGGATGAGCTCACCAACTAACCTGTCTAGAGCCCTCGAGGAGCTGGGCCCTGGAGCAAATGCTAGCCACACAGCAGCAGAAGCAACTCTGCAGGGAGACTATGGAGGGCAGGAGGCCATGCCCGGCACAAAGTGGGGACTAGGCCTTGGAGTCTAGGAAGCACCTGCAGCCCACTGCTCATGGTGCAGCTTGGCTCTGCAGAGCCTTTCCCTGGCTCCTGAGGGCCCTGGCACAGAATGTGTTGGCATCCTTGTGGGCTACAGGGATGGTGAGTGGTCAAGGCTCCAGCAAGCCTGCTATCTGATACCCACTGGCTCTGTCGCAGTCCTGGACATTAATGGACAGTCTCTGAGCTGGGGTGCAACACACCTGGGGACCACTGGTGCTTGGGAGCAAGCACAGTGGCCACCCAAGAAGGCTCCTGAGTGTCTCACTTGCACTGCCATCTGCATTACCCAAGGCTGCAGCATTGTCTGGGCCTCCAGCCACAGGGATGGGGTGAAATGGCCTCCCAGTGACTCCAGTGCACACATGGCATGGAATTACAGGGAGGGTGAATCATAGGGAAAGCCACACATGCAGGGCTGTGCTGCTCAGCTCAGCAGTAGACACTCCTGTATTTCCAGAGTGTCCCACTAAGTCCAACAGCAGAGCACAGGCCATGCAACCCTGGCTTTACAAAGACACGCAGAGCACCTTGGTGTTCCTGTTCTGTGCAGGTGATTCCCTGAGCTGGGAAGTACTGTGCCCTAAGGAGCAGATGTGGAGTGCAGGGGCTGTCCCATCCAGCATCCCCCTGTGGGAGCTGCACTGCTCCACCTGCTGGCCTCCATCCTGATCTCACAAGTTGGACGAAGGCCAAAACAGAAGCAGTCAATTATCAGACAGTTTCCAAGTTTAGAGACGATTCCAGTTTCTAGACCAGAAGAATTAGTCAAATGACCTGGTTTGCATAGAACATTCCTGGGCCGGGGCTGCCCTCTTCTCTCTGGGTCCTCCCAGGAGTGGGCCCAGCTCTGGGGCCTTTCTCTGCCATCCCTGCATGGTAGCTGGATGCCTGCCTGGCCCCAACTCACACCACACCCCTCAGGGTCCTGGTCCAGCTCAGACAGGACCAGCCACTCTTGTGCCCACCCTCATTTGCCTCTTGACTCAAGAAGGCCATTTTCCAGTCACTCATGAAATATCTTCCCTGGCCTGAGGCTCAGGGTAGGCTCAATCCATGGGCTCTGGGGTCTGAGGAATGAGTGGGGCAGGTGCAGTCCCATCCTGGGCACTATCCTGGTCCTTGCAGTTCTCACCCAGCCACTGCCCAGCTCACAGTGACTGGTGTCACTGTCCCCCCACTCCCTGCACTGCCTCTGGCCTGATTCCTGCCAGTGCTTCTGGCCACTGGGCAGAGCAAATCCACAAAATCAGGTGTGGTTCAGGCAAGTCATTCCACCCAGCAATTTTGTCAAAATGATTATTTGAAAATTAATATTCCCGAGTCCCTGGTTTTTCTAGGATTAACAATTTTTGTGCACTCGGGGAAAATTGTCCAATTCTTTATATCTTGAAATATTTATTTCCCCCATTCCAAATATCTTTGATCCTAAATATAATCTTTTTTATTTTAAAATTTCTAATAATTTTCTTGCTTTGAGCTGTTGGCAATGGCAGAAATTTAGAGCCATTTAAAATACTAAGGAATGGGTGGGTCAGTGGGACTCATATGCCTGTTGCTAGTGCACATCTAGGGCCTCAGGGATGTTGGTGTCACCTTCACATTCCCCTGTTTTCCCAAATACTGCTCCTGTACAAGGAAATGCAGTGAGGGCACAGTGGGAGCTCTGCCCTCTGGGGTCACATGGGGGATACAGGAGTGATGAACAATGTGCCAACCATGTCTACAGGTCCCAGCCAGGGCTGTGGACAGGCAAGGCTGGGCAGGGGCAGCTGTGTCCTCATGGAAGACTCCAACCTCTTGGAAACCACTGTCAGCTGCACCCTGAACAGCCTGAAGGACAGCACCTCAGCCCCCTGCACCCACATGAACACAATACGTGTAACGGAGCAGGACGCCCACGGCTTCTGGACACCACAGGGCAGAAGGCAGCAGAGCCAACACAGAGCCAGGTCCACACAGAAGTTCCAGTCCACACAGAAGCTCTCAGAAGCATGTTTATGTGTTTTGAAAGTCTATAAAAGCTAAAATCCTCATTAATTTCAAAATACATCTCACAAACTCCAAATATTTGACCAGTGCATCCATATGTTCCACAGCTCTCCCAGCTAGAGCCGTAGGCAACACAGGCACTCCAAGGAAGCCGTGGGTGTGTGCAGGCGAGTCCTAGGCAAGGAGCCGGTGGCTGTGCAGGCAGAAGGACCTTGGAGTCCCCAGAGTATGGCTAAGACCTGCCCAGGAGGTCCTACAGTGCTAGAGGACTAGGTGAAGGTAAGGAAGAAGAGGGGACAGGGCGAGGGCATCTGTCCTATATGTGCGGAGGGAGGGAGTGTCCAGTTCACAGGCTGCCTGCAGCCCACTTGTCAGCACCAGGCCCTTCCTCTGGGAGAGCCCCCAGCATTTGCTGTCCCCCAGCTGCATGTGGTCGACTCCCTGCCTGCTCCCCTGGGAATGGAGGACAGTAATGGACCCAGGACCTGTGGGGGCCAAGCAGAGGCATCCAGACTTGCTGGGCAACCTCTGGAGCACAAGGACAGTTACAGGCCCCAGACTTGGGGTGGAGCAAAGCCTGCCTTGGCATCCTCCTGAGGGTGTCCAACCCTGCAGGGTGCAGGGTCCTCGTGGAATGTGCAGGTAAGCCCTGTGGTCTGTCACCCTGCAGTTGTGGCCGTTAGTTGCTTCTAAACTACTAATAAAACCAGCCTTCCTAATCTGTAGTTTAATAGGATTCCTGATGAAGCAGCTTTCTCCAGATGCAATATAGACCAGGCCAGACCGTTGAGTTGTCTTTCAAGTTGACTCAAGTTCCTCCTTCCAGTCTCTGCCCTCCCTCCCCTGTCATGCTTCAGAGTCAGGGGTGGCTAAAGGAAGATGCCAGCCCACTCCACACCTGAGGAAGCCCTGAGGCCCTGTACCCTGAATCTCTGCCACAGTCATGGGCTTCCTGGCCATGGTCTGAGTGCCTCCCAGTGTCTGTGTGGTGGGGGCCAGGGCCATCTTCCTCAACATGGGACTCCACTTGCTTCTCCATGTGGGCAGGGATGGTGACTAAGGCCTGGGCTGTGCTGCCTCCTCCATGCAACTCCCGCATGGCCATGGGCAGGCCTGTGACCCAAGCCCTGGTCCCTGGTGCTTGCTCCTGTGCTGAGGGCTTGGGGTCCTACACTTGGGTTTCTTTACTATCTAGAAGTCAGTGGAGTGGCTAGTGCTCAAAGTGGGCAGTGGCATTTATGGCTGAGGGCTCCCAGGCTCCCAGTATGGTCTTGACAGTTCACCCTCATCCCTCCACAGTGAATCCCCAGACCTTAGGAGGCTCAATGTTTCCTAATTTGCTTGATAAACGAAGCCAAGAAACAGTTACCAGCTCGGTTTCAGGGAACATCCTGAGAGTCCCCTGCATGAAGCTGGGGGAGTAGGGGTGGAGGGCAACTCTGGGTCTGGGATAGGGGATGAGTGCCAGGAGACTTGGGGGTTGTGAAGAGCCTGGATTCTAGGTACCATGGCTACAGGGGGCTGATGCAGACTGGCGGTGCTCTCTAGCTCTCAGGAGGAGTTGGGGACACAGGTGCCCACCTATCCATCCACTTATCCATCTATCTGCCCCCCATACATACATCCACCCATTCATCTACCCACCCACCTTTCCATCCATCCACTTATCCACCCATCCACCCATCTACTCATTCATCCATCCACCCATCCACTCACTTATGCACCCACCCTCCCATCCATTCACTCATCTACCCATCAATCCTCCCACCCATCTATCCATCCAGTTGCTTATCCATTCATCCACCCACCCATCTATCCATCCACTCATCCATCCATTCACATATCCACCCACCCATCCAACCATCCACTAATCCATCTATCCATCTATCCACCCCCCTACTTATCCTCTATCTATCCATTCACCCATCCATCCATCCACCCACCCATCCACTCATCCATCCATCCATCCATCCACCCATCTGTCTACCTATGCATCATCCACCCATCCACCCACCCATCCACCCATCATCCACCCATCCACCCACCTATCTGCCCATCCACCCATCCATCCACCCATCATCCACCCATCCACCCACCCATCCACCCATCTATCCATCTACCCACTCATCTTCCCACCCATCCACCCACCTATCTGCCCATCCACCCATCATCCACCCATCTGCCCATCCACCCATCCATCCACCCATCTGCCCATCCACCCATCCACCCTTCCACCTATTTACTCATCCACCTATCCACCCATCTACCTATCCATCCATCTACCCATCCATCCACTCATCCATTTGCCCATTCACTCATTCATTCCGCCACCTGCCTATCCATCCACATCCCTCTGGCCAGCTGTCTGTCTATCTGTCTCCCATCTATTTATCCATCCATCTATTCATCTGTTTGTTCATGTTCCCATCTACCCACCTGCCTTCTCACTCCTTTCTAAGGGTCTTTCTTCCTGTGGATTTGGCAAACACACAACAGCTGCATCTGAGAGTGATGAGAATAGGGAATTGGTGTGCCCATGGGGAAAGATCCCTCAGGCTAAGGAGTGTGTGTGCAGTTTGACATAAGACAGGCTCAGAAAGCAGCTGGGTCTAGGCATACAGTAGAACAAACAGAAAGAAAATCAGTCAGAATCTAGACCCTTTGAATGACCTCCATAACTAACTTGACCTAACTGACCATGTTGAACACCACACACAGCAATAGGAGAATACAGACTTTTCCAAGTGCACCTTACCAACACAGGAGCATGACTCAGCATAAACAAGTCTCAACAAATTTCAGAAGTTTGAAATCATACTGAGCATGATGTCTAACTACAGTAGAATTAAAATAGGAATCATGAGAACAAGATAACTGGAAGATTTCCAGGTGTTTAGAAATTAAGCAACACACTTTGAAATAGTACATAGGCCATAGGAGAACTTAACATGAAAAACAGAAAACAGTTTGAATTAAATAATGAACATAGTACATATAAAAAGGTGGGATGTGGGCGTTGCCTGTGGCTCAGTGAGTAGGGCGCCAGCCTCATGTACCAAGGGTGGCGGGTTCAAACCTGCCCCCGGCCAAACTGCAACAACAACAAAAAAATAGGAGGGTGTTATGGTGGGCTCCTGTGGTACCAGCTTCTTAGGAGGCTGAGGCAAGAGGATTGTGTAAGCCCAAGAGCTGGAGGTTGCTGTGAGCTGTGACGCCATGGCACTCTACTGAGGGCGACAAAGTGAGACTCTGTCTCTAAAAAAAAAAAGATGGGATGTGCAGCTAAAGCAAGTGGGAAGGTACCATTCTAACGCACATTAGGAAAGAGGGAAGGTTGTAAACTGATAATCTAACCTCCCAACTCCAGAAGCTAGAAAAATAGCTAGTCAAAGCCAAATAAGTAGAATCATAGAAACAGTAAATTTGAGAGTAGAAATACAGGCACTGGGAAATATAAAACAGAAAATTAATAAAGTCAAAAGTTGTTTTATTGAAAATGTTCATGAAATGCATATATCCCCAGCAAGACAATCTAGAAAAAAGAAGTTATAAAGATCAGAAAGGAAAGGCCAAATAACCACAGACCAAACTGACATTCAAAGGTGATATGACAAGGGGATATGGTGAACAAGTCTATATCCACGCATGGGTTCATTCAGGTGACATGGGCTAATTCTTTGAGATATCACTTACTGGCCTCAGAAGAACTATGATGTGTAAACTGAAAAACCTTCCCATAAAGAAAACTCTGGCAGTCAGAGGATGTGTGGCTCTCCCTGTGTCCAGTGGTCTCGAGAGCCCTGGCTGTCTAGAAGCAGGGCTGTCCTGTCCAGGCTGGGCCCCTCCACACTTTGACCCTGCACCCAGTCTGTGCATGGCTCTCAAGCAAACCTGCATCTCCCGTCCCTGCAGAGCTCCTTGGCCCGCGTTCTGCCCACTGCTCCATTGTACCCAGGCCCAGGCTTGGCCACCACCAGGGTGGACGTGGGCACTCATCTTGGTCCCAAGGCGATCTTAAGATAATAGAAGCTGTAGGCCTTCTACTTTTAAATACTGAGACTTCCACTAATGCTGCAGTGAGTCAGTGTGCTGCCAACACGAGGGCAGAAACCAGACCCCGGGACCAGAGGAGTCCAGAAACTGATCCACACTTCCTCCCACTTAGGATTCTGGCTTTTGCAGCAGGTATTACTGCATTAGTTGCTGGTGAGATGGAGAAGGGGCTGAACCACACACACAGCACCAACCCCAAACTCTGATTCTAGTTACTAGCAGACCTGGGGGAAAGCAATACAGCTTCTGAAAGAAATCAAGAGACAATTCTCAAGACCTCGGAGAGGCAGAGATTTTTAAAAAGAAGACATGCAGAAATTATATCAGAATTACAATTACAAGAAATTAGAACAGAAAAACACTGGATACCATCAAAAGGCACCATTAAGAGAAAGTAAGCTGTGGACTTGGAAAATATTATTTGTAATGTATGTTGAAATGTAGGTATCCATGATCCAGAATACATCCTGAACTCTCTATGACAGAAAAGACTGATGGTCTAAAAAAGAAATTGGAAAAGATGTGAACGGGTACCTCACAAAAGCAGGTATTTGAATGGCTGGTAGGTGTGTTATAAGTTAGTCAACACCCTGAGTCACCAAGGAAACACTGAGTAGGAGTGCAGTGGGCGCCACACACACCCCTTGTCTGAGCAATGAAATCACGTATGCTGATGGAGCCCAGAAGTCTGTGCAGGACACATAGACACAACCATTCTAGAAAACAATGTAGGTGGTATCTACAGATGCTGAAATGCTCGTACTCTATGACCCCAAACTCTAATTCTGGGAAATTACCTAAGAAAAATGAGTACTGATGTCTACTAAAGAAAGGCACAGAATATCAGTATTTTTCCTAAAAGCTAAACTTTGAAAACAACTTAAATATTTATCAATGGTAGTATTTGTGGTGCGTTCACATAAAGAATCCCACTTACAATTAAATGGGGGGGGGAGCAAGACTCTGTGTCTAAGGAAGAGGGGGACATTTGCCACATGGATGAACTTCATGGATGGAAAAGCGTGAGTTATAATTCAGTTTATTGCAAGTTCAAGGTTGCTGGGCGGGGTCAGGCAGTATGGGGGTGTGGGTCCCCGAGGCTGAGCCACACCAGATAAAGCAACTGTGGGGAAGCCCCAGGAGGCATAGCACCCTCTTCCAGATGGGCTCCTGGGAGAGAGAAGCCCACCAGGAAGGTGGAGAGAAGCAACCTGAGGCAGGGACATCTAACTGTCCAGGGGAGGCAGGAGAGGCCGGCCACAGTGCCACATGACTTCCAGCAGAAAACCGAGCATGCACACTGGCACCTGGGGCGAGAGGTGAGAGTGAGCTTGAAGGTCTGATGTACCATCAAAGGGCATGTTGCCTGCCTCGAGCCAGAGAACGTGCTTGGACTGAACTTTGTTCAGTGCCCTAAATTTAAATAGCTAGAATTATTTTTTAAGCACCATCATATTTAACCTTTAGAAATGATTGGCCTCTTAATGAGGTATCTGCATTCAACTGTAAGGCTGGAATTTGACACAAGCTTCATCATAGAGCACTTTCCTCCCCTGTCCTCTGAACACTAAACACCCACTGTCTAGGGGGCGGGGCTCAGAGGACACTGTGCACCTGCTGTGGGTGCAGGGCTCAGATGAGAGGAGGTGGGGTCCCTGAGGGGGCTGTTGTCTTGTGGGCACAGGACTTGCAGGTTGGATAGTGTTGTGAGACTTGAGGAGGACAGTTCTTGACTCCCTGTGGAGGCCTAGGGCAATGGTCTAAGGGGTAGGACTCACCTGGTTGGCACCTGGGGGCCCCTGGGCTCAGACCTCAGGGATTGGGACACAGTCTTGTGGGACAGGCAGCACATGCATTGATTTGATCTGTGTGGATGGCCCTAATGTGTGCTCTGAGGCTGAGGGTGCAGACCCTGGCCCACCTGTAGGAGGAGAAGAGTCTTCCCTCTTCCCTGGGCAGCTGTAGGCTGGGCTAGGCAGGGGGGTGCCCTGGGGTGGGGCAGTATTGGTCACACCTGCCAACTCCTGGGGGTTCCCCAGTGGGTATTGGCATCTGCCCCTCATTCCTGCAGCCCTCAGGGAGGTCCAAGCTGGGCAGACCTGGAGCTGCAGCCATTCCTGTTTTCCCAGAGGCTGCCCCCACACCTTGGCCTTCAGGGCCTTTCTGAAAAAGGCCAGTCTGGTAACAAGTATAGAGGCTTTTATCTGGAAGTCACTGGAAACACTGGGTGCTAAAACCCCAGATCAACTGTGAACGTGCGTGTGTCAGAGGGGACGACAGGAGTCAGCTGCGCGGGCCTAACCTGACCTAGCAGGTATGGGTATGGGCTCTGAGGAGCCAGGGGGTCACTGTGTGGCACCTTCCCTGGTGCTCCACTGTCATCAGGCTGGGAGACCCTCAGTCCCCCTCACCCCCAGCCCTCACTGTGCAGGGTGAAGCCTGAGCCCTGGGCGACCTTGAAGCTCTGTGTCAGCAGCTTTTGCGCATCATGTACAGATGGGGAGTTTTTTACTCCATCACATAAAAGATAGATGTGACCACCGTGTGTTAATGCCTCCTGCAGATGTACTGACACAGCAGGCAGCTGCATTCAGAGACCTGCTGTTTTTCCCTTGCTGTGGAGTCAGACCAGGGTCTGAGCCATGTGCTCTGTGACTTGGGCTTCTGGCATGTCCCTTCGAGATGGGAAGTAGGTGGCTCTTGTCAACAGGGCCTGGGTGCCCAATTAGCAGCCTGTGCCTGTCCCCAGTGGTGCTGAGACAGTGGCAGAGTCCTCTGATATACATTGGCAGAGACCATGGGCCTATGTCCCAGAGCTCCAGGCCAGAGCATGGAGGGCTCTGTCCTCTGACAGCATCCTGGAGCTTCCAGAGCCTTGCCCAACAGCTGTGTCCCCCAACCCCACGTCCCTACCAAGGATGTCACCTACCAGTGATGTTCCTGCTACCCACCAGTGCTCTGCCTGTGGTGTCCTGGGACTGGGGCAGGTGTCTTCTAGCTAATGGCAGAAAGCTGGTTACTCCTGGCCAAGTTGTCCTCATCTGGGGCTGTGCTGGGGATGCAGGGTCACCATCCTGCACACACCGGCCCAGGGACCTTCATGTAAGTCGCAAACACAGCAGTCAGTATGACTTAGCATAGCTACCCAGGACCCTCAGGGTGGCCTGGATGTGCTAGGTAGATGCTGAACACGGCTGCACCATCTGACTGCAGGAGCCTTGGTGCTGGGGGAGATGGCATAGGTCTCCCACGGATCAGGGGTCCATGCCCTCATAAAGGCCAACTTTCTTTTTTTTTTTTTTTTTTTTTGAGACAGAGCCTCAAGCTGTCCCCCTGGGTAGAGTGCCGTGGCATCACAGCTCATAGCAACCTCCAACTCCTGGGCTCAAGCGAGT
The DNA here is from genome assembly GCA_963575145.1 of Galago senegalensis. NCBI lineage: Eukaryota > Metazoa > Chordata > Mammalia > Primates > Galagidae > Galago > Galago senegalensis. Next base: position 29 of record CAUYTI010141105.1, on the reverse strand, counting down.
CTCCTGCCTCAGCCTCCCAAGTAGCTGGG